>JBAIZL010000002.1:321830144-321957644 GCA_036971475.1 Prosapia bicincta | reverse complement strand
GCACAAAATCAGCCCCTAAATTAAATTTGTGTATAGAATTGATATAGGCTCATTCAACCTCCCTGCGTTCAATGTAAATGTATTTTATGTATTAAGGGAAATTTAATTTATGTTATGGTATATATATAAGAATTCAAGAAATTATTATGTTAAAGGAATATACTCATTTGTTCAATTTATCCATTTCAAATTTTATTAAATTCATATGTCAAACAATTGATAGAGTAAAATTTATTAAATCAATCCTGTGTGCTGAATAATAAAATTAAGGTTTTCCCAGCTAGTAAATTATCAAATTAAATCAATGAAAGCTTTTTAAAGCAATATCAGCAAGCCTATCAGAGTCATTTATTTTACTAAAGTATAAATAATAAAGGATCACAGTGCACCTAAAAATAATCGAGTAACCCCCCCCCCAAAGAAATAAATTAAATAACAGAATCAATTTTGAGCTAGCCACAACACTAGTTGGTTTTATTTTAAAGTCCAGGAGTTGAGACTCACTGGCAGATTTTACCATATAATACACAGGACCTCCTTAAGGAGGATATGGTAAAATTTTATCTTGCACGGATCTCACGTGAGCAGGAGCATGGAGGAAAGAGGTCTACAAAGCATGGTAAGATATTTTTATTTTGTGTTATTTTTCTAGGTGTTTTCAGCTAACCCATATTAACACCATATGACAGATCACTGACCTTACCATGAATTTTAATAATTTTAATAGACAAGATCCCCAGGGTGTATTTTTAAATGGGATTTAGTTACATGCTCTTGCAGTTACGAGTTAGGCAAATGTCGACAGGTTTAAGGCAGGTCGAGTTTGTTTAGCGGTGAGCGAGCGGGGTGAAGGTCCGTTACAGTGTGTGTGTGTATGTGTGTGTGGGTGGGTGTGCGTGCGTGCGCGTGCGCGTGTGTGAAACGTATTCTTTCACGGATGGAAAATATAATGAAAGTTAATATCCGGAGTTCATCTGTTCATTTTGTAGTGCATAAAACGCAGTTCTGAAGTTTCGCCAGAGTCTCATCTAGTGTAGTGTGTTGTGTGGTTGAAAATTTAATATTCAGTGTTTGATTTATGATTGGTAATAACAATTTCATTTCTTTTTACTATTGACCCATAAACTTTGTAAACACTAATTCACAGGATGTGTTGTCCAATAAAATTAGCATACACTAGCAGTGAAAACCAATCAAAGCCAGCAAATATAATTTGAGTACAAATCCAAACTACTTGGATCTAAAAGGCAGCGCATTGCCGTGCGGCAGTTTCCGCAACTACATCACTCGTAGGCCACGTCTAGTATTGCATCGCCTTTGCTGGCGGCGAGGATATCGCGCGCTGAGATGAGTTTGTTTTCTTGATTTCCCCCTCCCACTTCCGACGTCCTCCGTTCCAACATCCAATTTCTCTCCCCAACAACTCAATCGATTCCTCGTTTCCTGTTTTATTTAGTCACAGCCATTTTACTACTGGATAAGTATTGTATCTTCTCTCAAAGAACCCGCTCCCTTTTATTCTTAACCATTCATTCAGAAATTACATTTTTAAGGAAAGGGATTTGAATTAATTAAATTTCCAGTTTTATACATATGTAACAATATGCGAGTAATGGGGAAAATAGTTGAAGAAGTTGTTTGTATATCCAAATCTATACTTGTTAAGATAATAACTAATGTCAACTCTCGATCGATAGAGCTTGGATCAACTGTGGCGTAATTCTTTAATTTTAGATAATAAAACCTCCAAACCACAATAAACCACTTATGTATGTGTCAATATCAAAGCAATCATCTACAGAGGAAATTATTTTAAAAAAAATCTAAGTCGATCAATAATTTATTTCTTTTTTTTCGAATTTCAATGTATGGAAAAGCTATCATTTAACTGCACAAACTGTTAACGTTCGCCTTAACAATATAGTTACAGTCCCGTTTGCGATTGTGTTTATACTCAGTGATGATGACATCTAGTCTGCAAAACGCGTAAGAGAAAATTTTTGTTTGCAAGTTGGTGTTCTTATGCAATTCCTTCTATTAGTTCACACTCTCTTTATAACATCTTGTTCAAAATTTCAATCGTTAATAAAATACTTTTTACTCATCCACTTTAGTCAAATAAATTTTCTTATACTTGTAATGGATGACACTTGATTTTAGTAGGCCCTACAGTTTGTTCGAAATATTTATACATTAAATAAATTTAATGAATTAATTTTGGTTTTATATGGGAGAAAAACGTTTCACAAAAGGGTAAGGTATGCAATATAGTTATTCCGTCTCATTTGGCTTAACATAAGTGATAACATATGATTTAATAAAACGGCTGAATTCATGTTATAGTTTATGAGGTAGAACAGCTGTTTTAATGCATAGATTATGTTATTTTATTTATATTAATTGTAATTAATTTATAAAGAGTAACTAAATAAAATTTATCTCTGTTGGGCCAAGTAGGAATTGTCTTTAAACCATTTTTGTTTATATTACTTGTTACGCTAACTAGCAAGTACTTTTGTTTACAATTACATCTACTAATAATTTTATATAGTTATTGATATTGCTTTACAAAAGCCACTACTTAGTGATAATTTTCAGCTGACGGTGATTTTCGAAACTATATCAGTGCATTGTTCAATGCTGTGAGTCACTGACATGACGTTTGCTTAGGTGTGTTGTGTTATTGAGAGTATAGTGTTTTAGGGGTAAGTGGTGTGTCATTGTTAATGTAGTAGTTGGTAATTATGTTATCGATTATACTGTTTGATTGTATTTTATTGTTTAGAATGTTTTGTGGTAGGTTTTGTGGTGTTTGTATATCTGGTAGTTTGTTGTTGTGTTTAGTTTATCGCTTCTCTGGATGTTTAGACTCTAATGTTGGTATAAGTGTGTAGTGTGTTCTGTATACGTACGGCGAGATTTGATTTTGGTTGTGTTGTGTGTTGTTTTATGTCTTTTATGTGTTGCTTGTATCGTGTGGTGAACTGTCTTCCGGTTTGGCCTATGCAAAAGCTACTAAATACAAGCTATTATTACAGCTTACCCGAGCAAAAGTCTTGTTTATGACTTACAGCATAGAATAATGTAATGACCTGCAGTGTTTGTTTGCCAAGTTTAGTCAATAAGAATATATAAAAAAGCCTCAAAATGTATGTACAACCCCAAAACCGCAAGTTTTAATAAGTTTACCTCAATGAGACGTTTCAACTAAATTTTGTGTATGGATAAGGTGAGCGTTTAGTTAGACATTGTAAGTAAACCACCTGTATATTTCATTATTTGAATATTTGGAAACAATAGATGTGAAATTATAAACAAATTTCATAATAAGTTTTATGTCCGTTGACAGTTTATCTGCAATAAACATTGTGTCATTGTTTATAACGTTTCAAACAAAAGAATATTTACATATGCATTGAAGTAATATTTATTTCCATTCGACAACATTGCGCCCGTATTAATGGTGCAGCAATACGATACAGTCGTAACTAACACTGCTTTCCGTTTATCCGTGCTTTCTCTTGGGATTATGTCTCCAGACAAGGGTGTTAACCTTATGTCACGGGGATTTAAAGGCGAATTATTCTTCAGTGTGATTGTAAACATGTGTCAGTTGTATCGTGGCGCGCGAAGTTCATACATCACAGATAGTGTCTGAAAATATTTCTTAAATTGTTAACTACTTTTAGGCCACAGATTTTTGTTATAGTTTACATTTATGAAATGTTGATATGGATTAAGGTGATCCTGTTAATTTTATAGTTTACATTTATGTACCTTTAATTTAATAATGTTTTTTGTTTACTTGTAAACTTCAGAACCGTGACAAATAGTTTACCGATCTGCCTTTTTCATTCTGAACTTTCGACCCTTATGGCGATCATCAGCAAATTGACTTTATATTTGTTTATCTGTAATTGATTCTCATCAACAGATTTTCACCTAATTTTCAAAAAGGGGTGTAAAATAATACCTAAATTGAAACATAGCATAAAATCACAGATCATGGGCAACATTCAACATTCATGACATGTAATCAAAACCGGCTTGACACGAAACAAACAAAATACTCTTTTTAAACTGAAAACCACAATCTGTTGGCTTATTTCGAAACTAGGAACACACTTAATGATTCCACAGAAAAATAAAGAATTTGTCGTATTATTTTATTATTAACTCGCAATTTAAAATCTTCGGTTTCGTTACACCTTGACTCTGAATAGTAAACAAATTTAATTATTTTTACTGTTTTTATTAATATATTAGATAAATGTATTCTTTGACATGGAATATATGCTGTATGTGGTATAAATTCAACGAGTCTGCTGGAAACGAAGACTATTTAGACAATTAATGGCATAGAGGAAGCGGAAGGACGGATCGTACCGGAAATGGGTCGTTAAATCCGTCTTGCTATTGGCTAGGAGATTAAAGGACTCGCTATTATATTACCGACATCTGACTTGTTGGGTTGAAATCCCAGTGCATTTGCTAAAGGAAAGTCTTTATCAGGAGTGTAGTAAGGGGCTGTGAACAAAGTATTAGTTTGGTGTGAACACAGTCTAGGCATTGCAGTGGGGGAAATCTAGGAATCGGTCAATCTAGGTACCATTCCTTTCTTAACCCTATCATGCAATAATATTCTTTTTACAAATTCAGTCATTAATTCTTCGCACAACACACAAAGTTTTCGAAATATCTCTCATAGAAAAACAACAGTGTTCAATATAACGACAAGTTTATTTCACATATTTGTTCGTACATTGTAATATTATAAAAACATACAACTTCTGTTGCCTAATATATTTATTATTTACCTTACTTATAAGGGTGTTGAAACTGAAGTATAAACTGTTTCCCAAATCATATGGTTTCCAGGCTATAAGATTTCCGTAATATCCATACAACTCGGTTATGGATAATAATATCCAATATAATGTATTCTCTTAATTATATATATGGAGCATTGTCATATATTTTTACAATGAATTTTCAAAGGTTGATGATTGTTTTACTGAATACAGCACTTGAATTCTAACCTAAAAGTCCCAGGTTTGACCCTAGGTAGCGCTAAATATTTTTAGGGACTTTTCTGGTTGTGAATATTTATACCCACGGTCAAACCTGCTATGGATAATAATCAGTGCTTGAAGTGCGGCACTGTGATACATTTCCCCTTTTAGGTACGTATGGTAGCCGTGCCTCCAGAAGCAAGGCGACCCTATCAAGGGGAGATGTGCGAATGAATGATAATACTAATTATTACTATTTGGTGAAGAAAGGAAACTTTAAAATAAGTTCTAAGTAAGGTTTACTTCAGATGTTAAGTACTTAAGGGTATGTAGAAGTGTTTCAGGCGCTCGTAACCAGAATGCGCTTCTTTCAATGTCTCCCGAGATGTTACCTCATGCCGATACTCTAAGCAGCCATCTATCTGGCCAGACCGCGACACCAACTAGACCCTACATTGCTTTATTCCCGACGTAGCTACGATATCAGCGGAGTAATACAAAGCCAAAGTAAATAAAAGAATAAATCTGATTTAGGTTTCGTTAATTTAGTTACCATCCTTAAAAGGAAAAACATCAAATGTAAATGAAAAAAAAATAGTTCTACAAATTTAGTTAATAAAATTAGTTCAAGTTTTGATGTTTGATAACTTCACCAACTTTATGCTATGGTTAGGATGAATGTGCCCATAAAAAATGTTAATCATTGGAATTTATTGAAAACATTTTCTTCGACATTAAATGCTTTCTTTCTGTTCTACAGTTAAACATGTAAGAAGCTATGACAGACAACAATTCTAATGAGGTTGATCAAGTACGTTGTATTTAAAAAACGACTTTTCCTAGAAATAAATAGCGTTTCCCCAGTTTCTAAAATTAAAATAATTTTACAAATTCTGTTTAAAAAGTATGAAACGTCTTGTTGACTTTGAAAACTCCTTCAACGTTGTCAGTAGTCCATAAACACATGATGGAGCTTATCCAAAGCAAGTGTTACCATAAAGGTATGCAACGTTGTCAGTAGTCCACAAACACATGATGGAGCTTATCCAAAGCAAGTGTAACCATAAAGGTATGCAACGTTGTCAGTAGTCCACAAACACATGATGGAGCTTATCCAAAGCAAGTGTTACCATAAAGGTATGCAACGTTGTCAGTAGTCCACAAACACATGATGGAGCTTATCCAAAGCAAGTGTTACCATAAAGGTATGCAACGTTGTCAGTAGTCCACAAACACATGATGGAGCTTATCCAAAGCAAGTGTTACCATAAAGGTATGCAACGTTGTCAGTAGTCCACAAACACATGATGGAGCTTATCCAAAGCAAGTGTTACCATAAAGGTATGCAACATCCTATTCAATTATTTTATTAAACATTTAATTACACTACAGCTTAGAATTTAAAATTACTGTTATTTGTTTTAAGTTTACATTAAAATATTATCATAGTTGATTTATTTTTCAATGAAATAGTTCCTGTGTAAAAAAATATGACAGAAAATTAATTAATCTTTAAGAAAATCTTTGAGTTGATCAAACAAAGTGAAACAAAAAAGATTAAAATTTTAAAGTAAAATTCAGAACAATAATAAATGGAAACATTTCAAGTATAGCAGAGTCTAACTAGAATAATAATGTGTCTGGGCATATTTAACCATTCTAGATCCGATTTTGCCTTATTAAATTTTATTAAAGGGCATTACAATAAAGACGATGTTCGTCCTACGTGACTCCGTCCTGCTACACAGGAGTGGTTCTTCGTATCGTGTCGAACTCCTTCCGGCCGTCTGGCGTCCTCAGAGGAGGCACGTCGTCCAGGTCGAACGTGACGAAGTCCGGGTGCCGCGAGAAGTCGCCAATGTCGTCGCAGCAGTTGATGTCAGCTGTTGTGGACAGAGTGTGGGTGGTGACGTCACGGGGGACGATCCACGGGTCGGGCGGGCCTTCTGGGTAGTAGTACGTGGACAGATCGCTGGGACGCTGGAACACGTTATCTTAGGTTAGTACAGCCCTCTCTCCTATCTTTGCTTCTACAACTCCTCCCACATAAAGATTAACAAAATCAGTTGTTTTCTACACTGATTGTACAGTCGGGAATTTATACTTAAATAATGTAGGTTTTATAACTACTAATTATAGACTTCTATATAGTTGTTTTAATATAATTTGTATTTTATTAATAAACAATTATTTACTTCTTAATTTTGTTAATTTGAGCTGTGAAATTGTATAATGGTTTGTGACGGTATGTGGTATTTAATATTGGGCTTCTGAAGACGGCGCCGTTATAGTGGTACCGAAATGTCTATATTATGTATTAAAAACTTTTCGACGTTCAAGCTGTTGTCAGATAACAGATTTTAATTCCTTCTATAACTTAACACTCTCTGTATAGGCTATATTTTCTCTCTCTTGTCAAATTTTCAATCGTTAATAAAATACTTTTTATTCGTCCACTCATGTGCTAGTACTTGAGTTTTAAAACTTGTTGTGAATGACATTTGATGTTAATACAGTTTAAGAAATTTTAATTCATTAATTATATTCAATTAATAGATTTTAGTTTTATATGGAAGAAAAACTTATTATAAAAACTGGAAGGTTAGTTATTTCGTTCCTTTTGGATTAAAATAAGAGATAACATATGATTTAATGAAACAGCTGATTTTATGCTATAGGTTATGTGGTAGAACTGCTGTTTTAATACATAGGTCATGTTGCTTTATTTATATTATTTTTAATTATTTATAAAAATTAATTAAAATAAAATATTTCCTTGTTGACCCAAGTATTAATTGACTTTAAAAATGTTTGTTTATATTATTTGTTTTTGTTTATTAATATTTTTGAAATCTTTCATTTTTAGCTATGGTTATGTGACAAGGCTATGGTTATTAATGATTAATGCTTTATCATATTTATTCAGGTTTTGTTACTTTATTTATAATAATTGTAATTGTATATTGAAAAGTAACTAAAATAAAAAATTATCTCTGTTCACATAAGAAGGAAATGACATTTTTGCTTATGTTACTCGTTATAAAGATAAACTTTACGACGGACTATCACGTAAAATATGGTTGGCAACGCTCTAAAAATCTTTATTTCTATTCGTACTGTAATAAGTCTTTCAGTCACGGAGTTCAATTCGCTGAAAGCAAGTTTTACGCAAAAGTAAACAAGTTTTACTTCCACAGCAAGAACAGGAAATGACGTCTTGTTCAGGATATTTATTGCGGTAGCTGCAGTAACGAAGTTTCTACGTCGAACGGTTTTGTGCTATAAACAACTGAACGTGTAAGTTCGTAAGAAAGTTCTCAAGATGAGAGTCGAGACGCTTAGACCTAGAACTAAAATACCGAGAACTAAAGAAATAGTCCTTACTCACTACAGAAGTACAAGAACAATTCAAGATAAATTTCTTGAACGAATAGTAAAAAAAAACGTTTCCATGGCTATTTAATTTGAGTTTTAAGAAACTTAAAATATAGAATTTTGCTTAAACAAACTTTTTGAGTTAGAATCAAGATTTAATTTTCAATATATTTAGATTTAAGGTTGGGCTTTCACTCCACAAAGTAACAGTTCTTGAAAATGCTGACACTGCATGTTGGCGAAAAGACTAGACTAATTATTCTTGTTACGTGTTTAAAGTTATTAATTATTATTCTTGTGAAAAATGATTTTAGCAATAAACATATATCATAAAAATGTATATAATATTGTATTATGATATAACAATGTGATAGGTTAAATAATAAGAATTAATATAATATACAATTATCGCCAGTTGTTTTGTGTATAAATATTTTTTCCTTAACAAAACAAAAATTACTTTATTCACGTTTTGAATAATATTACGTAATAATATAAATATTAATCAAGTTAACAATAGTTTATGACTATCCGAACTTTAATTTTGTAAATTTGTTAAAACTTACTGAGACAGAACGTTTTCGATCGCTATGTGCTGATTTTCATAAATGTCTTCTGCTTGGAGATGTCGGATAAAGCGGTGACGGCTTTGAAGGCAGATTTTCGATAGTATCAAAGAGTATGTGTGACTTGTATTGTGTTTGTTCGTTTAATATGTTTGTACTTTGTGTTTTTGAGTGTCTGTAAATTTCTTATTGTTCTAGTGTGTTGAGATGTGGTCTTTTTTTGTTGATGTGTTGGATTTCTAGGTTATGGTAAATATCTGTGTATTTGTGTCCTGTTTCTTTTATGTGATTGTAAAATATTGAGTCGGTGTTCTGTTTGTATTCCTCGACTCTTTGTTTAAAGCTGCGACCTGTTTGTCCAATGTAGAATTGGTTACATTTGTCGCAGTTTAGTTTGTATACGCCTGGTGCTTGTAGTTTATCTTTGTTGTTGGTGTCGTGTTGTACTTTGTATTGTAACTTGTTATTTGTTTTGTATCCTATTTTTTGAAATTTGTGGGATATTTTGTTTGTTGGTTTGTTTATGTAAGTTAATGTAATGTATTTGTATTCCCTGTCTGTAGTGTTAATTTTAGTGTTTTTTTGTTATTTGTACCATAGTTTGTCTATTATTGTGGTGTTGTATCCATTTGTGTATGCTAAATGGTGTATGCTAAATATTTAATGGTGTCTAGTTCTTTGTTTATGTTTTCTGTGGTCATTAAAACTTCTTTAAGTCTATAGAGCATGGATCTGAAGGCAGCGTGTTTGTGTTGTATAGGGCGGTTTGAGGTGTTATTAATAAGTGTGTCAGTCGTTATGGGTTTTCTGTAAATGTTGAAACTTTGTTGTTGTGTGTGGCTTTTTGTTATGGTTAGGTCGAGGAAGTTTACAGCCTGATATCTCCCTAAGGCCCTTCCTTACCTGCAGGTATAGCTGCCAGATATCTCCCTAAGGTACCTCCTTACATGTAGGTTTAGCGGCCTAATATCTCCATAAGGTCCCTCCTTACATGTAGGTTTAGCGGCCTGATATCTCCATAAGGTCCCTCCTTACATGCAGGTTTAGCGGCCTGATATCTCCATAAGGTCCTTCCTTACCTGCAGGTTTAGCGGCCTGATATCTCCATAAGGTTTCTCCTTACGTGCAGGTTTAGCGGCCTGATATCTCCATAAGGTCCTTCCTTACCTGCAGGTTTAGCGGCCTGATATCTCCCTAAGGTCCCTCCTTACATGTAGGTTTAGCGGCCTAATATCTCCATAAGGTCCCTCCTTACATGTAGGTTTAGCGGCCTGATATCTCCATAAGGTCCCTCCTTACCTGCAGGTTTAGCAGCCTGATATCTCCCTAAGGTCTCTCCTTACATGTAGGTTTAGCGGCCTGATATCTCCATAAGGTTCCTCCTTACGTGCAGGTTTAGCGGCCTGATATCTCCCTAAGGTCTCTCCTTACATGTAGGTTTAGCGGCCTGATATCTCCATAAGGTTCCTCCTTACGTGCAGGTTTAGCGGCCTGATATCTCCATAAGGTCCTTCCTTACCTGCAGGTTTAGCGGCCTGATATCTCCATAAGGTCCCTCCTTACATGTAGGTTTAGCGGCCTGATATCTCCATAAGGTCCCTCCTTACCTGCAGGTTTAGCGGCCTGATATCTCCATAAGGTCCTTCCTTACCTGCAGGTTTAGCGGCCTGATATCTCCATAAGGTCCCTCCTTACCTGCAGGTTTAGCGGCCTGATATCTCCCTAAGGTCTCTCCTTACATATAGGTTTAGCGGCCTGATATCTCCATAAGGTTCCTCCTTACGTGCAGGTTTAGCGGCCTGATATCTCCATAAGGTCCTTCCTTACCTGCAGGTTTAGCGGCCTGATATCTCCATAAGGTCCCTCCTTACATGTAGGTTTAGCGGCCTGATATCTCCATAAGGTCCCTCCTTACATGCAGGTTTAGCGGCCTGATATCTCCATAAGGTTCTTCCTTACCTGCAGGTTAAGCGGCCAGATATCACCATTAGGTCCTTCCTTACCTGCAGGTATAGTAGCCTGATATCTCCATAAGGCCCTTCCTTACCTGCAAGTTTAGCAGCCTGATATCTCATTCAGTTTCCGAATAAAAACAGATCCATTTCCTGTGCGTGGATCAACAGAGGCGAGCAAGCATCTGCTTTCGTGTCCTAGAGGGCTTTGAATTTCTAACTGATTTAAATCTAATAATAATTGTTTGTCTAAACTGTCTCTCTCTCTCTCTCACACACACACACACACATATACAAAGACACACACACACACACACACACACACACACACACACACACACACACACACACACACACACACACACACACACACACACACACACACACACACACACACACACACACACACACACACACACACACACACACACACACAGACAGACACACACACATGAACGCACGCAACATGTTTGAATTGTTTGTTTTTATTCCGTAAAAATATGCCTACCTCCGCCGTAGGACTCTCCCTCTCGCTGTCTAAGTACACCCTCCTCTGCATCGCTGGAGGGGATATCCTGTCCATGTGGTTGCCCAGGAGCGGCTGGGGAAAGAAAGGGTGCCTCCTGCACGGGTACAGCCCTGAACAGAAAAACAATATTTTCGTTCACATAAGCCAAATATTTTCAGATGTTAAATATAGTAAAATGTTGTAGCTATACCTCCAGGGTAGAGCTGTTGGTCCATGTTTAGGATGCCCGAAGACGTAGAGGTTTTCCTCCTGTGGTTCATGGAGTGCAGCTCCAGTCTCTTCGCCGTCCAATCTCTCTGCGTCCAGTAGATGTAGAGAAAGACGGCGCAGGTGCCGGCCGCTTCTATCGTTATGAACCCGCTTACGTAGAGTAAGAAACTAAAATCATCAAACAATATGGTTACAAAAGTGGAACTGTATAAAAATACCGTAAAGCACATGGGTTAATATTTTAGCAGTTTTAGTCACAAACATTAAATAGTTAACATTTACTCTTATATACATTATTCAGCCCACCGACCGGGTGTTGTTGGTTTTGTCGACTTGGGGACGGAAGTCGGTTGCGATTCATACTAGAAACGTCGTCCATGGGTGGGACGGGAGTTTGTAGAAGAAAATGGTGACGGGACTAGTAATTGTCACCATGAGATGGTCACCAGCGATGAGGAGGTAATATCAAGCATTAGAGTCTCGATAATTTCTTTCGTGTTCGGCCATACCCATCAGAGGCAAAGTCATAGCGGTGGACTACGTTTTGCTCCTAAAATTCAGATACAAAATTCTTGTTCTCCTACTTATGTTGAAGATTGATAAGAAATAAAGTGTTACCATGTTTGGGAAGATATTTACTACCGGGGAAATTTTTTAAATATCTTAAGCAAACACAAAAATCCGTTCACATTTTTCAGTGTAAAAAATATATATATATATTCGTGAACAAAAAAAGGGAATCCATGCATTTGTATCCATGGGTTACTTTACATCACGTAACATCAACTAATTTATTATTATTCAAAACTACCTTAAAATATGCAATACAAATATATCTATCTATCTATCTATCTATCTATCTATCTATCTATCTATCTATCTATCTATCTATATATATATATACATATATATATATATATATATATATATATATATATTGTAACATTTTGGAATAGCAAGTAGGAAAGACACTATGTATAATATAATATAAATATGTGTAAGTAAATTTAAACCATAAAATAACCAAATTATGAAAAAAAGAATGTAAACAAACCTAAACTAGGTTATGAAGAAGAATGCACATGGCAAAATCGTAACATGTAATCACAAGTTTAGAACAATAACCACTATAAAAGCAATATAATGGAAACAATTTAATAACAGTTTGAAAAGAACACTAAAACCATGTAAATAAAAGTAAAAGCCTTTAAGTATTAAGAAGGTAAAACATTTTAGATTGCACGAATTAACCAAAGCAAGATGGCGAACATGTATTGGTAGAGGGCTAACATATTCAGTGAGGTGAGCGCGCATGTGAAGGCAACAGCTGATAGTTTGAATACGCAGTCGGAAAAATAATATTTAAATGCAGTTACCTGCAAAGAAATTAAAATGCAGCTATTAAGAACATGAAATGTACCAAAGGCAGTGAATACAGCATCCGTAAAGCCGGTAAGAACAATAAAAAAAGGAAATAGATCGTGTAGCCATTTTTAAATGCTTAGTTTGGCGTCCCATCAGTTGTACAAACCTACTCAAACAAGACAGACGTACCTCAGAATTAGCCAATAAAATTTCACGAATTTAAACTTAGTGCGGGAGTATTAGTCTCGAATTCTATTAACAGTACAAGATACTTTCAAGTAAATTAATTGAAACTATTTATTTAGAAAGATTTTATTAAATATTTTAATAAAGGCCGAAAAGTGGAATCTACAATCTACAACACTTAAGTATCTAGGCTAGATCCATTACTACACTTTGGAAATTTTGCAATCAGACATTTATAAAAAAAAGAGGAAACCAGTGAATTTATTATAAAATCGAACTATAAAAGAACACTTAGAAAGAATATTAAAAGACAATTTTACCTAGAAATAAATTAATTTTAACATAATTTATAGGATTTTATAGCTTAGATTTTTTTGCTCTTATACTTTAGAGTGCCAAATAAGTTTTCATTATTCAAAATTTAAAACCTACCAGATAACCCGAGATTAAGAGAGCTTGTGCTAAACTAAAATTAAAATCAATTTAGACTAAATCAAATAAAAACTCTTGCTGTCAAAAGAGAGATGGAATTTAGAGTAATAAGACTCATTATAATAGAGGACACTTATAGGAAATTTATAAAACTTTTAAAAAAGAACAGAAAATTGTAATTTATTAATAGAATTTATGAATGCTAAGAAATGTTTTTTATTTGATACATTAAACTTGTTATTAAAAAGAAAGCTCTAGAATATTTATTTCTCTTAAAATAAATAAGACAATTTACTAACCTACCTTGAACTAAATAACTGAGAAATTTCATTAAAGAAAATTTCTGAAATAATACATTCTGAAGAATTTTATAATAAAAAAAAGAAAATTACATTTGGCACACCAACGTGGGGCACGATCATTAGAAAAATAAGAATAATAAGAAAAAGGCACTCTGAATAATATAAATAATTGAATATTTGTACTAATATTGTTTACCTTTCAGGACTTTACGATCATAAGTCGACATTTTGAATTAATTTCAAAATTTAAATAAGAAAGGGGTTTTGAAGTTTTATCTAAGAAAATATAATGGAATCTGAAACCGGTGCATACAATTTAAGGGGGGAGAAAGCTAGAAGGATGGAAACGATGGAGGAACATAATAAACATAGTACCCTAGGAAGGGTATAGAAATTGGGGAGGCTGCAAAAGGAAAGTATGTGACTTTAAGGGAGAAAATAGACGAAAAGGAAGAAGAAACTACCATAGGCCTAATAGACTGGAAAAAGGGACAAGCTTGGAAGTACAGGAAAAGGAAAAGGAAGGCACAGATATGCCAATAGGAGATATTGAGGCGGAAACCCAAGTGGACGAGGATAGGGGACTACCACCTATGCAAACCCAACATGAACGGGGAAATAATGAGAATGCAGATTAAAGGGATATGATGAGGACTTTAATGGAAATGAGTGTAAACATAAATAAAGGGAGAGAGGAAATGAATAGAAAATTTAATGAGAGTAATGAAGAAATAAAGAAATTAAATAGAAATAGAGGGGAAATAAAGGAGGAGATAAAGGAGGAAATAAGAGATTTTAACAAAAAATTAGAGGAAAACAAGATAGAGCTAGGTACAAAATTTCGGGAATTTAAGGAAGAAAATAGGAGAATGATAGAGGATATGAGGGGACAGTTGAGGACAGAGAATAATACTGTAATAGAGGATATGAGAAGAGACTTAGAGGAGAAAGATAGAGAATTAGAGGAGAAGATTAAAACAATTTTGAGGAAACAAACGAAATAATAGCTGATGTGACAAAAATTATTAAAAAAGAGATAGAGAAAGTAGAAAATATAACAAAGCAAAACAGGGAAGAGTTAAGAGTTTTAAATAGGGAGATAGCAGCGGGAAAAGAAAAAAAAAATGATAGGATCGACCGATTGGAGACAGAAGGGAGGAGAAATAGTGAAAAACAATGGGAATTGACCCACAGAATAAAGAAAGTAGAGAAGAGTTCAGAAGAACGTAAAGGAGGAGATAGCCTAAGGATCATGTGTCTTGCGGGAATAAGGAGGAGATACCCAAATTTAATGGAAGAAATGGTAACTACATGGAGTCCCTCAAAAGGCTGGATCGATATTTAGAGAGAAAATTTGAACGTAGAGCAGGGGATAGATTCGAAAACGAATGGAGAGGCGTTATAGATAGAGCTTTAGAAGCAGGAGCGGCTCGATGATGGGAGTCAGTCCGAGAAGAGGTGAAGATTTGTCTGATTTGCAAGATAGATGTATAGAGAGGTACTGGGCGAAAGAAGTACAAGACGGAATTAAAGAGATAATGGAAAGTGAAAAATATATTGAACGGAATGGAAAGGCCAGAGCAGACTACTTTATAGAAATGGTCATTATATTGAAAAACATGACACAGCCGCAAAGTGAAGAAGAAATAGTTCGGAGATTAAGCCGGCACTTTAATGAGGGAATCCAGTTGTCGAGAAGGGAGCAGAATATAAAGACCATCAGAGAAATGGAGAGAATGTTGAACGAGGAGGACTTAGAGGAGCGTAATAATGACATCAGGCAAAGAAATAGGGGACAATGGAATAGGCCTACCCCTAGATATGAGCAAAACAGATTGACTAAATCAAATAAAAATTGTTGCTGCCAAAAAAAAGATAGAAGTTAGAGTAATAAGACTCATTATAATAGAGGACACTTATAGGAAATTTATAAAACTTTTAAAAAAGAACAGAAAATTGTAATTTATTAATAGAATTTATGAATGCTAAGAAATGTTTTTTATTTGATACATTAAACTTGTTATTAAAAAGAAAGCTCTAGAATATTTATTTCTCTTAAAATAAATAAGAAAATTTACTAACCTACCTTGAACTAAATAACTGAGAAATTTTATTAAAGAAAATTTCTGAAATAATACATTTTGGAGAATTTTATAAAAAAAAAGAAAATTACAATATATATATATATATATATATATATATATATATATATATATATATATATATATATATATATATATATATATATATATAATGTATTAAAGCGTAGTGTACTCAAAGTGCAAGCCTGAGAATGTATTTCCGTGTCGTAGGCAATGCTGTTACCCCATATGACAGCTTATCTTCCTGGCAAGTTAATGGCGGTGGAGAGAGAAGATTAGCTGAGCACCTTATCTTCAGCTTACAGCAAAGATCTTGGAAAAGTAATCGGTTTGTGACGAAGCGCGCATCCTTGTCTTCCACTACTTGCAACGCATCACCAACAATGTTTCAGCGCTCCCTGCAATCCCCGGAGTAAAACGGCCGTGTTATCTGGTTTGGGGTGGTTAAATAGTGAGCAAACTACTCAAGACCTAAGAAGGCTTTTTCAATTTACGTGATGCTTGCAGTGAGAAATGATTGCCTTTGTAAACTTCAACATTAATGGCAGAACTAACTATAGGGAAATCCAATGGAACCGCTAGTTTGGTGTATGTTTAGTCTAGAAAAGTAAAAAACTTAACTTCGGTTATACGAGAATAATAAAAAGAATTAAAATGTCTATATAGTTTGTGAAAAAAGAAATTAAATAAATAATAATGAGCATTAATTCATTATTAATATTATATTATTTTCTTAGACGAATTTCAGTGACAAAGTCATTGTCAGTGACTATAACCAACTGTATAGTTGACTAAACTAGGTTTTATACATTATGTAACAGGTGTTACAGTTTACAATTTCCTTAGTTATAGTCATTCATGATAACTTTATCTTTGAAACGTGTATGAGAAAATATTTCATGTATTGTGAGCTGGTGTTAGCGTGTAATGAAAAAATTAAATTAAATTCAACTGTGTTAACAGAGAAAAGCTTAAGTTCTATTTGTAATTTACGAAATCACACAATGGCCAAAGTCGGAATTACGTAGATTCTAGCATAGTGAAAAATCAATGAAACATTTTATTAAATAATTACAATTAATATAAATAAAGGAATTGTGCTTTAAAACAGCTGTTCTACCACATAATCTGTAATATAATCAGCTCTTTTATGAAATCATATGTTATCACTTATTTCAAGCCAAATGGGACGAAATAAATATATTGCATAGATTTGCCATTTTGTGAAAAGATTTTCTCCCATATTAAACTAAGTTATTTTATTAAATTTAATTATTGAATTACCATTTGAAAAAACTGTATCATCAAGTGTCATCTACTACAAGTTAAAAAAATGTTTTTGAACTTGAGTGGCTGAATAAAAAGTATTTTATTAACGATTGAAAATTTGAACAAGATATATGTTAGGAGAGTATGAAGTAATAGAAATACTTACCTATAACCGTATTTAAAAGAAAACATCGGAGGCTGGAGCTGGGATCTGGGCCGCAGTTTACTGCCGATTTCTGCTTTAAATATTGATATGTACATGACAATACCGATGAGCATGAGAAGGCCTACACAAACACACAAGGTTGTATTAGCTTGGTTTATTCTGCTTCGCGTTACAAGCCTATGGAGAACGTTTGGCTAATTCCACTCGTTGGTCTGAGCCTACTGCAGTCTTGGGTCACGTTCCATATGACAGGAATTTAAACTGTCACAACTCTAGTTACACACACACACACACACACACACACACACACACACACACACACACACACACACACACACACACACACACACACACACACACACAAACACACACAAACACACACACATCCACCTAAAACTATATATATATATATATATATATATATATATATATATATATATATGTAAATATAAAATATGTTTTCTTGTTTAATAATTTAAAACAACATAGGCTATTCAAATATAATTAATATTCTTGTATTTGAATAGCCTATGTTTTTTTAATACAGTATATATAAATATCGCAATATGCATTCTTGTGTATTAATAAAGAACTAAGTCAAAATACAAATACAAGAATTATAATTGAATATTAGTTTAATATTCCTGATGATGTTGGTACTGTTAGCCAACGAAAAGTTTTGAATTGTAAATTGAATTATAATTCTTGTATTTGTATTTTGACTTAGTTCTTTATATATATATATATATATAGTTCCTATTTCTCTAAAAACTCTGTTTACTATCTACTGCTAAAATAGATAAAACTTGAATTATCTCATCACTGTGGGTTGGAATCTTTAAGAAAGATTTTTTATTCAATTGAATATTCATTAGTTTTCAAGGGCCGTTCACGGAGATGGTAGATTAATTCCAACAATTTAACATGAAAAAGACATTAAAATTAACGTAAACATCGTTAAGAAAAACTTCAAAAAGTAATTCAAGGCTAACTTACATTTAATTAATTTTAAATGAATTTAAAATATTGATTAATAATTAATCTTTAATAATTAAAGACTAAAAATTTTTTGAAGAATTATTTATTATTACAGGAATTTTTGTTTTTAGACAAGACAATATTAAAACTCAATGAGTTATTTTTAAAACACATAATTCCACTCACCTAACTGCGATAACTATACGGACCAAGCCGGATCATATTTTCAGTTCGGTAAACCTTCTTTATTTATTCAGGAATCCAATGAACAGTGCGACATAATATTGAAACAGCTGTTTACTTATATTCCGTATTTTGATAATGTGTATAAAAGTGTAATTATCAAATTGGTGTTGTTATTTAATGGTTTACTGTAATTTGTAAATAATGTTTTAATAATTTTAACCCATCTACTTTTTTTTATACATTTGAGTACATTTTTCAGTCTTTCTTAACAGAAAAACAAATTTTCTTTGCTGACGCATTTTGAATTAACTCAGTTCTCAAAACTTCAAACACTACTTCTTTACTATCAATACAGTATAGACTATCTATAGAGAAAGAGTGCAGGTGGAGTTTTGAGAGAGGAGTTAATACAAAGGTACTCAAGTACATACAAATAGTCCAGTCCTAACGAAGTAAAGATGAACTAAATTTTAACTTTTGTTTAGTTAATAAACCTTTTGAATAAAAATATATTTTATAAATTTATCACTGAAACATCATTATTGTACTTCAGTTTGGTTGTTTGTTGTATAGATTGAATTTTACAATACATAGTAGGTGCCTTTATAGTTGGTGCCTTTATACTAGGGTTTTATATAGGAGCCTTTATAGTAGGGCCTTACAGTAGGCGCCTTTATAGTGGGCCTTTATAGTGGGGTTTTATAGTAGGGCTTTATAGTAGGTGCCTTTATAGTATGTGCCTTTATAATAGGGCATTATAGTAGGTTTCTTTATAGTAGATGCCTTTATAGTAGGTGCCTTTATAGTAGATGCCTTTATAGTAGGCCTTTATAGTAGGTGCCTTTATAGTAGATGCCTTTATAGTAGGTGCCTTTATAGTAGGTGCCTTTATAGTAGGTGCCTTTATAGTAGATGCCTTTATAGTAGATGCCTTTATAGTAGATGCCTTTATAGTAGGCCTTTATAGTAGATGCCTTTATAGTAGGTGCCTTTATAGTAGATGCCTTTATAGTAGATGCCTTTATAGTAGGTGCCTTTATAGTAGGTGCCTTTATAGTAGATGCCTTTATAGTAGATGCCTTTATAGTAGGCGCCTTTATAGTAGGTGCCTTTATAGTAGGCCTTTATAGTAGATGCCTTTATAGTAGATGCCTTTATAGTAGATGCCTTTATAGTAGACGCCTTTATAGTAGGTGCCTTTATAGTAGATGCCTTTATAGTAGGTGCCTTTATAGTAGATGCCTTTATAGTAGACGCCTTTATAGTAGGTGCCTTTATAGTAGATGCCTTTATAGTAGGTGCCTTTATAGTAGGCGCCTTTATAGTAGGCCTTTATAGTAGGTGCCTTTATAGTAGGTGCCTTTATAGTAGGCGCCTTTATAGTAGGCCTTTATAGTAGGTGCCTTAATAGTAGGCCTTTATAGTAGGTGCCTTTATAGTAGGTGCCTTTATAGTAGATGCCTTTATAGTAGATGCCTTTATAGTAGGTGCCTTTATAGTAGGCGCCTTTATAGTAGGTGCCTTAATAGTAGGCCTTTATAGTAGGTGGTTTATAATAGGTCGTTATAGTAGGTGTCTTTATAGTCGGCCTTTATAGTAGGTGCCTTTGTAGTAGGCCTTTATAGTAGGTGGTTTATAGTAGGTGGTTATAGTAGGAGCCTTTGTAGTAGGCCTTTATAGTAGGTGGTTTATAGTAGGTGGTTATAGTAGGAGCCTTTATAGTAGGGCCTTACAGTAGGCGCCTTTATAGTGGGCCTTTATAGTGGGGTTTTAGAGTAGGGCTTTATAGTAGGTGCCTTTATAGTATGTGCCTTTATAATAGGGCATTATAGTAGGTTTCTTTATAGTAGATGCCTTTATAGTAGGTGCCTTTATAGTAGGGCCTTACAGTAGGCGCCTTTATAGTCGGCCTTTATAGTAGGTGCCTTTGTAGTAGGCCTTTATAGTAGGTGGTTTATAGTATGTGGTTATAGTAGGAGCCTTTATAGTAGGGCCTTACAGTAGGCGCCTTTATAGTGGGCCTTTATAGTGGGATTTTATAGTAGGGCTTCATAGTAGGTGCCTTTATAGTATGTGCCTTTATAATAGGGCATTATAGTAGGTTTCTTTATAGTAGATGCCTTTATAGTAGGTGCCTTTGTAGTAGATGCCTTTATAGTAGGCCTTTATAGTAGGTGGTTTATAATAGGTCGTTATAGTAGGTGTCTTTATAGTCGGCCTTTATAGTAGGTGCCTTTGTAGTAGGCCTTTATAGTAGGTGGTTATAGTAGGAGCCTTTGTAGTAGGCCTTTATAGTAGGTGGTTTATAGTAGGTGGTTATAGTAGGAGCCTTTATAGTAGGGCCTTACAGTAGGCGCCTTTATAGTGGGCCTTTATAGTGGGGTTTTAGAGTAGGGCTTTATAGTAGGTGCCTTTATAGTATGTGCCTTTATAATAGGGCATTATAGTAGGTTTCTTTATAGTAGATGCCTTTATAGTAGGTGCCTTTATAGTAGGTGCCTTTATAGTAGGCGCCTTTATAGTAGGTGCCTTAATAGTAGGCCTTTATAGTAGGTGGTTTATAATAGGTCGTTATAGTAGGTGTCTTTATAGTCGGCCTTTATAGTAGGTGCCTTTGTAGTAGGCCTTTATAGTAGGTGGTTTATAGTAGGTGGTTATAGTAGGAGCCTTTGTAGTAGGCCTTTATAGTAGGTGGTTTATAGTAGGTGGTTATAGTAGGAGCCTTTATAGTAGGGCCTTACAGTAGGCGCCTTTATAGTGGGCCTTTATAGTGGGGTTTTAGAGTAGGGCTTTATAGTAGGTGCCTTTATAGTATGTGCCTTTATAATAGGGCATTATAGTAGGTTTCTTTATAGTAGATGCCTTTATAGTAGGTGCCTTTATAGTAGGGCCTTACAGTAGGCGCCTTTATAGTCGGCCTTTATAGTAGGTGCCTTTGTAGTAGGCCTTTATAGTAGGTGGTTTATAGTATGTGGTTATAGTAGGAGCCTTTATAGTAGGGCCTTACAGTAGGCGCCTTTATAGTGGGCCTTTATAGTGGGATTTTATAGTAGGGCTTCATAGTAGGTGCCTTTATAGTATGTGCCTTTATAATAGGGCATTATAGTAGGTTTCTTTATAGTAGATGCCTTTATAGTAGGTGCCTTTGTAGTAGATGCCTTTATAGTAGGCCTTTATAGTAGGTGGTTTATAATAGGTCGTTATAGTAGGTGTCTTTATAGTCGGCCTTTATAGTAGGTGCCTTTGTAGTAGGCCTTTATAGTAGGTGGTTATAGTAGGAGCCTTTGTAGTAGGCCTTTATAGTAGGTGGTTTATAGTAGGTGGTTATAGTAGGAGCCTTTATAGTAGGGCCTTACAGTAGGCGCCTTTATAGTGGGCCTTTATAGTGGGGTTTTAGAGTAGGGCTTTATAGTAGGTGCCTTTATAGTATGTGCCTTTATAATAGGGCATTATAGTAGGTTTCTTTATAGTAGATGCCTTTATAGTAGGTGCCTTTATAGTAGGGCCTTACAGTAGGCGCCTTTATAGTCGGCCTTTATAGTAGGTGCCTTTGTAGTAGGCCTTTATAGTAGGTGGTTTATAGTAGGTGGTTATAGTAGGAGCCTTTATAGTAGGGCCTTACAGTAGGCGCCTTTATAGTGGGCCTTTATAGTGGGATTTTATAGTAGGGCTTCATAGTAGGTGCCTTTATAGTATGTGCCTTTATAATAGGGCATTATAGTAGGTTTCTTTATAGTAGATGCCTTTATAGTAGGTGCCTTTGTAGTAGATGCCTTTATAGTAGGCCTTTATAGTAGGTGGTTTATAATAGGTCGTTATAGTAGGTGTCTTTATAGTCGGCCTTTATAGTAGGTGCCTTTGTAGTAGGCCTTTATAGTATTTAATAATAGGGCAAAACATACATAAAAGTACTTTGTATTTTGTTTTGTAATTTTAAGTCTTTATAAGGGACAAAGAGCATCTGTGAATTATCGAAACAAAATTTTATATTTTATTTCTGATTTCATATGGTCTCATGCTGTAAAGATTCTACATCATATATTACAAAGTGTCAGATGCGCCTGGGAATCCTTTCATTCGACAAATTGGAATAATAACTCGTTATTGAAAAAATAATCGTAAGACTTATCGAAATATAAATAAATGTGTATATTAATAAACGGATAAATCATATTTAATAACATTTTAGGTAAATAATATACATTAAATAAAGCAACATACCCTACGTGTTAAAACAAATATTCTAAAACATACCTTTAATTCAAGGTAAAATAGTTGCATAAAGCACAAAGGCCTATAGGCTATACATCTATACGGTATAATTACGTTAGTTAGTGACGCCAACTCGTTGATTTCTCCACGGGATATTTTTCTGCTTACCAAAAGCTCTAAGTTGTTTATTTAAAAAATAGTTCCATGATAAAAGCTACTGAAAAATTTTAAAACAAGATTGTAATAGTTTAGCTGAATTATCTCACAGCTGTTACTTTTTTAACCAGAAACGCAATTAGCTATAGTGCATACAATAGGTCTGAATATCTAAATACTAGAAGATAACTGGAACAGGGCATAGTAAAACACTTACAACAACTCTCGCAGCCTATTTAATAAGCTGCAGCTGCATCGTGTGACCCAAGTTCTAACACTGACACATTAAGTTCCCGGGGTGGCCGTAAAACTACAAACATGTGAGCAATAAAAGATGCATTACTTTGTACTATTTTTAAAACTGGAAAGCCTTCCAGTGCAGCCATCGAGGGACACTAAAAACTCAATCATAATAAAAGGTTTATGCTTTGAAAAGATTTTTAACGTTGAGTACTTTAAGCGTGTTGCTTAGCGCGATATAATCTGCATGTCGGGGCGGTTTTACCTGTGGAAATGTTGTCAACCTGCTATAAATGCGTTCGGTGAATGTTTTCGTTACATTAACATTTTGTTTTCTAATTTAACTGTAGAAGGTCATTCATTAGAGATAAAGAAATAGAAATAGTTAAGCGAAGTATTAAATAGAACTGCTTGAGAGCTTATGTAGTGTTAAAACTCAATAAAAGGTAAGAATTAACGCGATTAGACAGTCAATAACCAATTCCCTGGTTTGGGTCTCCAAAACTGCTTTTGACACATTAGTCACATATTTATAAATTCAACCCTTAAAGGGATGAATCTGTAGAATGTTCACAGACCTTGAAAGTATAGATATTCTGAAATTTTGTTAATTTTAATGAATAAAATGACCAAATCTTAATAAATTTATTACTTTATAAAATATAATTATTTTGTGAGGAAACAATAAATACGCAGAATAGTTAGAGCATGAACAATATAAACATGCGTAACTTTGTATTAATGGGAGAGGGAGTCGCACCCAGTTCTACTATAGCTATTACCTGATATGATAAAGATAACCCCTGAAATGAAGGTCAGAAGTCGTCGCTGGTGGGGGAAGTGACCGCACAGACAGCAGCCTTCGCCGAAGAGTAGCAGCAGAGTGGCCAAGACGAAGAATAAGGCGGACCGGGTTACTGCGTCTGTAAAAACATAACCTAAAAGTATAGCCTCAAAATAAATTGCAAGCAATTTAAATATGTTGTAAAATATTAGCAAATTTTTGTGATTAGGTCATACAGCTGTGTTTCCAATTCGACATTTATTTTACACTTGTTACATTCTGGTGGAACATTTATCTTAGTTTAGGAAGAAGTTATATCTTTTTAATCCAAGAGCGGTGTAGCGTTTGTTGAGATTACTGGAAAACCCGACAGATGGTGTTACACGCTAGTCATTTATCTTCGCCGGAGATCTGATACGAGGGAAAAGTTCGGCGCTACCGTATCGCAAACCGCGAGAATGGATTTCGCTAAAGCGGCTGTTTTGTTAAAGAACAAAGTGAAAAATGCAGTGAAACGTGTCTGCTTGTGACCGGGGGAAACTGAAAATTTATTATTTACGTTACGAACAGCCTTGTTACAATTGGGAAAATCTTCAGATTAATAAAACTAGTAATATAAACAAAAATGTTTTGAGTCAATTTCCACTTAGTTCAACAAAGACACATTTTATTTTCGTTAAATTGTATCTAATAATTACAAATAATATATATATATATATATATATATATATATATATATATATATATATATATATATATATATATAAATATAAAATATGTTTTATTGTTTAATAATTGAAAACAACTTAGGTTATTCAAATACAAGAATATTTATTAATTTATATTCAAAGCTTTTCGTTGGCAAACAGTACCAACATTATCAGGAATGAAAAATACAACAATGCAAGGTATAGGCCTAAAACATATGTTAAATTAGAAATAGAATTGTTGCTAAATTAATACAAATTGCCAAGTTTATTTTGTTGGTGTAACATTATATACACTGAATATATCTAGATGATGAAATGTATATATCAAACAATAATAATATAAATTTAACAAATATTTTGGATAAAATAAATAAAATTAATAATAAAATCAAATTTACTTATGAAATTGAAACAAATAACAAAATAAATTTTCTACATTTAACAATAATAAGAAAAAATTTGAATATATGATATACCGTAAACCAACTTTGACAAACCAAAATATACCAAATAATTCTAATCATCCATATAATCAAAAAATGGCAGCTTTATATAACTTATTATATAGAATGCATAAAATACCCATGAATGAAGAAAATAAATTAAAAGAAAAAAACATAATTTATCAAATTGTATTAGAAAACGGTTATAAAAAGAAAACTGTTGACAAACCTAATTATAATATTTCTAATAAACAAAATAATAATTTAATTTGCAATAGTAATAATAATACAATTTGGACTTCATTTTTATTTATAGGCCATGAAATAAAAAATATCACCAAATTATTCAAAAATACAAATATTAAAATTGCATACAAAACTAATAACAAAATAATAAACATAATAAATAACAATAATAAAACAAATAATGTGCATGAAAAAGGTGGTGATTATAAATTAGAATGCGAAAATTGTAGTAAAGCTTATATAGGTCAAACCAAGAAAAAATAAAAAGAAAGATATAAAGAACATTTGAATGCCTACATAAATCCAGAAATATATAAATCAAATTTTGCAAATCATTGTATTAATAATAAGCACCAATATCAAACAATAATAATATAAATTTAACAAATATTTTGGATAAAATAAATAAAATTAATAATAAAATCAAATTTACTTATGAAATTGAAACAAATAACAAAATAAATTTTCCAGATTTAACAATATTAAGAAAAAATGAAAAATTTGAATATATGATATACCGTAAACCAACTTTGACAAACCAAAATATACCAAATAATTCTAATCATCCATATAATCAAAAAATGGCAGCTTTATATAACTTATTATATAGAATGCATAAAATACTCATGAATGAAGAAAATAAATTAAGAGAAAAAAACATAATTTATCAAATTGTATTAGAAAACGGTTATAAAAAGAAAACTGTTGACAAACCTAATTACAGTATAATATTTTTAATAAACAAATAAATAATAATTTAATTTGCAATAGTAATAATAATACAATATGGACTTCATTTTTATTTATAGGCCATGAAATAAAAAATATCACCAAATTATTTAAAAATACAAATATAAAAAAATGGCCTATAGCTTACATTATTGTAATTTTCATTCCTGATGATGTTGGTACTGTTTACCAAAGAAAAGCTTTGGATATAAATTAATAAATATTCTTGTATTTGAATAACCTATGTTGTTTTAATATGTATATATATATATATATATATATATATATATATATATATATATATATATATATATAAAGTAACATAACTTATGCGTTAAAACAGCTGTTCTACGACATAACCTATAACATAGAATATGCTGTTTTATGAAATTATATGCTATCACTCATTTTAAGCCAAATGGGACGAAATAATTATATTAGATAACTTATGCCTTTTGTGAAAGAGTTTTTTCCCATATAAAATTTAACAATCTTTTTATATATATCGTGTTAGAATTGTCAATCGTTAATAAAATACTTTTTATTCATCCATTCAAGTTCAAATACATTTTTTTAAACTTGTAGTGGATGACACTTGATGTTAATACAGTTTTTCCAAATAGTACTTCATTAATTAAATTTAATGAATTAATTTGAGTTTCACATGGGAGAAAAACTTTTCACAAAAGGGGCAAGGTATGCAATATAGTTATTTTATCCCATTTGCCTTAAAATAAGTGATAACATATAACCTCATAGGGTAAAATAATAATTTTGTTCGTTGACCGAAGTTGGAATTGACTTGTCTAGCTGTGTAGTTAAGCTTGAATCTTGAGAACGTCCATAAGGAAAACTTCAGTAAATTCAATAAATTAAACTACATAACTAATTAGTCACCTATTCTTTGTTCTGTGTTTCAGAATCTTGATTTAATATATTCAATAGGAGACTTTGCTGCTAATGAAATGGAAGGATAAATGGTCCGAAGCAAACTGCAACGCCACACGTCTGCATTAAATTGTATCGGAGAAACTACTGCTTACAGCGTTATAACTTTTGTAGCCCCGAGGGTGTAATACTGCGTCGGTGCATTGTATACTTCGACGCCATCACGCGATCACCGCTTAACTCTTTACACACTACTAGATATTCTTGGCTGTTAAATAAACCTGTTTCCATGGCAACCGCCATCGACGTGTATTACTATGATAAGAGCGCCGCTGGACGTGTTAACGTTTCCCCATTCACCATGCACTTTGTATGTCAATTGTTGTAATCTCGATATTTTCTTGATATTTAAGAAAAATATAGTCGAAATATGATTTTCTCCCAAATATCCTATATGTTTTTAAATGAGCGGTTGTTTCTTAAGGATCTAGGAGAAGGGATTTTTATTCACAATTATATCATCGGCATTTTTAACTGTCAAGTACAAAAATATAATATGCGCGAGCATAGAGAACGCTGTGGGATTTGTAGATCGAAAGATCAATGTTTTGTACGTGCATTTTAGAGATATTAAAGGAAATATTTTAGCTCCTTACTTCCACCTTTAGATATCCTGAAAGGTACTACAGGACACAAAGAAAGCAAAATAGCATCTTGTAGTTAAGAGAATCTACCTATTGCGCAAAAGTAAACAATCAGCTGTAGTTGCCTTCTCGATCAACTGTGCGACTTAATTGTTGCCGCGTATCGTCTTCACGTATTTAATTTAAGGTTAGTTTTTGCCGACACGGTGCTAACTACTGAGGAGACAACTTATATCCTGCAGCATTATTTTCGCTCATTTGGAATTAGACTTGCGATTAGGCCAAGTTTGTTACACACGTTTCCATGGAATTGGACTTGCGAGTGGGCCAAGTTTGTCACACACGTTTCCATGGAATTGGACTTGCGAGTGGGCCAAGTTTGTCAAACACGTTTCCATGGAATTGGACTTGCGAGAGGGCCAAGTTTGTCACACACGTTTCCATGGAATTGGACTTGCGAGTGGGCCAAGTTTGTCACACACGTTTCCATGGAATTGGACTTGTGAGTGGGCCAAGTTTGTCACACACGTTTCCATGGAATTTGACTTGCGAGTGGGCCAAGTTTGTCACACACGTTTCCATGGAATTGGACTTGCGAGTGGGCCATGTTTGTCACACACGTTTCTATGGAATTAGACTTGTGAGTGGGCCAAGTTTGTCACACTTTTTTATGGAATTGGACTTGCGAGTGGGCCAAGTTTGTCACACACGTTTCCATGGAATTGGACTTGCGAGTGGGCCAAGTTTGTCACACACGTTTCCATGGAATTGGACTTGCGAGTGGGCCAGGTTTGTCATACACGTTTCCATGGAATTGGACTTGCGAGTGGGCCAAGTTTGTCACACACGTTTTCATGGAATTGGACTTGCAAGTGGGCCAAGTTTGTCAAACACGTTTCCATGGAATTGGACTTGCGGGATTGCCAAGTTTGTCACACACGCTTCCATAGAAGTGGACTTGCGAGTGGGCCAGGTTTGTCACAGACGTTTCCATTAAATTGGACTTTTGAGTGGACCAAGTTTGTCACACACGTTTCCATGGAATTTGACTTGCGAGTAGGCCAAGTTTGTCACACACGTTTCCATGGAATTGGACTTGTGAGTGGGCCAAGTTTGTCACACACGTTTTCATGGAATTGGACTTGTGAGTGGGCCAAGTTTGTCACACACGTTTCTATGGAATTGGACTTGCGAGTGGGCCAAGTTTGTCACACACGTTTCTAAGGAATTGGACTTGCGAGTAAGCCAAGTTTGACACATACGTTTCCATGGAATTGGACTTGCGAGTGGGCCATGTTTCTCACACACGTTTCTATTTAATTGGACTTGCGAGTGGGCCAAGTTTGTCACACACGTTTCTATTGAATTGGACTTGCGAGTGGGCCAAGTTTGTCACACAACTTTCTATGGAATTGGACTTGCGAGTGGGCCAAGTTTGTCATACACGTTTCCATGGAATTGGACTTGCGAGTGGGCCAAGTTTGTCATACACGTTTCCATGGAATTGGACTTGCGAGTGGGCCAAGTTTGTCACACACGTTTTCATGGAATTGGACTTGCAAGTGGGCCAAGTTTGTCAAACACGTTTCCATGGAATTGGACTTGCGAGAGGGCCAAGTTTGTCACACACGCTTCCATGGAATTGGACTTGCGAGTGGGCCAGGTTTGTCACAGACGTTTCCATTAAATTGGACTTGTGAGTGGGCCAAGTTTGTCACACACGTTTCCATGGAATTTGACTTGCGAGTGGGCCAAGTTTGTCACACACGTTTCCATGGAATTGGACTTGCGAGTGGGCCAAGTTTGTCACACACGTTTTCATGGAATTGGACTTGTGAGAGGGCCAAGTTTGTCACACACCTTTCTATGGAATTGGACTTGCGAGTGGGCCAAGTTTGTCACACACGTTTTCATGGAATTGGACTTGTCAGTGGGCCAAGTTTGTCACACACGTTTCTATGGAATTGGACTTGCGAGTGGGCCAAGTTTGTCACACACGTTTCTATGGAATTGGACTTGCGAGTAAGCCAAGTTTGTCACATACGTTTCCATGGAATTGGACTTGCGAGTGGGCCATGTTTCTCACACACGTTTCTATTTAATTGGACTTGCGAGTGGGCCAAGTTTGTCACACACGTTTCTATTGAATTGGACTTGCGAGTGGGCCAAGTTTGTCACACAACTTTCTATGGAATTGGACTTGCGAGTGGGCCAAGTTTGTCATACACGTTTCCATGGAATTGGACTTGCGAGTGGGCCATGTTTGTCATACACGTTTCCATGGAATTGGACTTGCGAGTGGGCCAAGTTTGTCATACACGTTTCCATGGAATTGGACTTGCGAGTGGGCCAAGTTTGTCACATACGTTTCCATGGAATTGGACTTGCGAGTGGACCAAGTTTGTCATACACGTTTCCATGGAATTGCACTTGCGAGTGGACCAAGTTTGTCACACATGTTTCCATGGAATTGGACTTGCGAGTGGGCCAAGTTTGTCACACACGTTTCCATGGAATTGGACTTGCGAGTGGGCCAAGTTTGTCACACACGTTTCCATGGAATTGGACTTGCAAGTGGGCCAAGTTTGTCACACACGTTTCCATGGAATTGGACTTGCGAGTGAGCCAAGTTTGTCACACACGTTTCCATGGAATTGGACTTGTGAGTGGGCCAAGTTTGTCACACACGTTTCCATGTAATTGGACTTGTGAGTGGACCACGTTTGTCACACACGTTTTCATTAGGTTTTCAGGAAACTAATCCGCCTAGTAACGCTGTGAATATAAGTGTTGTAAAACTTCAAAGATAAGAGCTTCTCTTACAACTTCTTCCGTACTCTGTATTTTGGCGCATACGGAAGTAATTGAAATGTTAGGGGCTATGAAGGTATTCCCAAAACGTCCTGTGTGGGGAGAGGTTCGTTGGAACGGGTATATAAGGTTTGCATGTAGATTCTGGAGCTTTATTTTTCTATAAATTGATTATATTACTATACATCAGGATTTCTTAATAATCTGATGAAGCAAAAACTGTCTGTTTTACCTTAAATGCTGGATCGGATCTCTTTATACTTAAACAGTAAAATTAACCTGAGCCTAATTATTCAGAGTATTGTATATAAAACGAATTAAGAGCACTGTAACATAATCATAAATAATAAACCCTTGCTACAAACACTTACACAACCTTCATACGTAGCTAACACAGTTAGCAACATCATCACTTTAGATTTGTAACCTTGTGATGATGCTAACTGTGTTAGCGAAATGTACATCAAGGTTGTGTAAATATTTGTAGCAAGAGTTTATAATTGTTAATAATTTTAAGTATTGCATAGGCTCCGAAAAACTAACTGCTTTCACATACATAAATTTATAATGTAAAAAATATAATAATTTCTTCAATAAGTTGATATTTTACGGTGGTATTAAAAGCATTTAAAATATTTCTAGTAAACTTCAAAGTTTTATCGCCTTTTACGGAAAAATCCGTTGTCGTAACGAGAGATTGAAGCTATATTTAGTTTGTATATTCTTTAAATGTAAAACTTACATGGTATAGCCATTGTGGAGTCATTGGGGTCAGGGCTGTATTCTTCTTTGGGGAAGTACTCGATGTGGTGGCAGTGCAAGTCCTCTTCGCCGGCTGTGACACACAAGCAGAGTGGTTGCTGTTGTGAGTAGGTTCAAGGAGTATTACACATAACTATATTATATCTATTGTAACTATACTTACTCTCTCTCTCTTTATATATATATATATATATATATATATATATATATATATATATATATATATTTCTCTCTTACAATTGTAAATTCAATTATAATTTTTGTATTTGTATTTTGACTTAGTTCTTTATATATATATATATATATATATATATATATATATATATATATATATATCGCAATATGTATTCTTGTGAATTAATAAAGAACATAAGTCAAAATACAAATACAAGAATTATAATTGAATTTACAATTCAAAGCTTTTCGTTGGCTAACAGTACCAACATCATGAGGGATATTAAACAATTAAAATTAACATATGTGCAAATTAGATCAAATAAATAGCTATGCCAAATCAATTACAATGTTGTTAAAAATTTTTTATTTTTATTTATTTATTTAAATTTTTTTTTTTATTTTGCTGCCCTAACATTACAAACACTGAATATATTATCAAATTTAGATTTTACTTGTATTTGTTCATTTATCAACTCATTATTATTATTATATTTATGTATTTCTAAAGCTTCATAAATATTCATTCTCAGGCCTTTGTTAATTTCTTTTACAAGTATCATATTATTTATATTAGGAAATAAGTGATTATTATTAATACAATGACTAGCAAAATTTGATTTATACATTTCTGGTTTTTTATATGCATTAAAATGCTCTTTATATCTATCTTTAAGGTTTTTCTTAGTTTGTCCTAAATAAAGAATCTTATAAATATATAAGAACCCTACAAAGAAATACCAAAATGAAATAAAAAATTTAATAAAATCTTATAAATTATTTAATAAATATAATATTAGTAATTATATGAACGATAATCCAAAAATTCCAATAATGAATGGACTTATTAAATTACACAAAATCGAGAAACCAATTAGACCATTAGTAAATTTTATGAATGCCCCTTCTTATAAAATATCTAAAATCATAACATCTATTTTAAAGATAAAATGAAACTAAATAATAATCATACCATAAGTAATTCTATTAACCTTATTGAAAAATTAAAAATAATTAATATTGATAATAAAACAAAATTAATATCATTAGATATACAAAATATGTACACAAATATTCCTATAAAAGAGACTCTCAATATTTTAAAATCTCGATTAGAGCAAAATGAAAAAGATAGAAAATTAATATTAGAAATTATAAATACATTAAAAATAATATTAAATCAAAATTATTTTTCATATAATAATAAAATTTACAAACAGGAAAATGGTCTTGCCATGGGTTCTCCCTTATCGAATATAATATCTGAAATATTTTTACTATAGATGATAAAATAAATAAAATTATACAGACATTTGATAAAAACGGTTATTGGTTTAGATATGTAGATGATGGTTTGTATGTATCTAATAATAATGGTATAAACTTAATAACTATTTTAGATAAAATAAATGTGATAAATAAAAATTATTTTAATTATGAAATGGAGAAAAATAATAAGATCAACTTTCTAGATATAACAATTATAAGACATAATAATGAATTTGAATTTAACATATATCGTAAACCGACACAAACTAACCAAATTATACCTAATAATTCTAACCATCCTTATAATCAAAAAATGGCTGCATTATACAATTTATTATATAGATTACATAAAATACCTATGAATAATGAAAACAAGATAAGAGAGAAAAACATTATCTATCAAATTGCAATTGAGAATGGCTATAAAAAGAAAACTGTTGATAAACGTAATTATAATATTTTAAAGAAACAAAATAATAATCTAATTTACAAAAATAATGATGAAAATGTCTTATGGACTTCATTTACATTTTTTGGTAATGAAGTAAAACATATCACAAAATTGTTTAAAGGTAGCAACATAAAATTCGCATATAATACTAATAATAAATTAATAAATAGAATGAATAAAAATAATATTATTAATATGCATGAAAAAAACGGTGTATATAAATTAGAATGTGATTATTGTAATAAAGTTTATATAGGACAAACTAAGAAAAAACTTAAAGATAGATATAAAGAGCATTTTAATGCATATAAAAAGCCAGAAATGTATAAATCAAATTTTGCTAGTCATTGTATTAATAATAATCACTTATTTCCTAATATAGATAATATGATACTTGTAAAAGAAATTAACAAAGGCCTGAGAATGAATATTTATGAAGCTTTAGAAATACATAAATATAATAATAATAATGAGTTGATAAATGAACAAATACAAGTAAAATCTAAATTTGATAATATATTCAATGTTTGTAATGTTAGGGCAGCAAAATAGAAAAAAATGTTAAAAAATAAATAAATAAAAATAAAATTTGTTTAACAACATTGTAATTGATTTGGCATAGTTATTTATTTGATCTAATTTGCACATATGGTAATTTTAATTGTTTAATATCCCTGATGATGTTGGTACTGTTAGCCAACGAAAAGCTTTGAATTGTAAATTCAATTATAATTCTTGTATTTGTATTTTGACTTATGTTCTTTCTATATACATATATATATATATAGAAAGAGAGTTGGTGTACTCCAGCTGTAACTTTATACAACCGTTGTCTCATATTATCTTCGTTAAATCCTGAACCAGGATCTTTAAAGAAGGGGCAATGAAAAAGTAAAATCGTTACTACAAGAAGAACTCAAAATATACAACAGTAATGTACAACAATAAAAAAATACGTAACAGTTAATTAAAGAAAAGTAGCAATAATAGCATATATGGATATACGAGTATAAGGAAGCAGATATAATTTCAAGAAAAGGGAGATGGAGATGGAAGCATGTTTACTCGCAAGTTTAAAAGAGTGACACGAAATGACAGAACTGTATCCCGGACCAACGGATCAAGTGTACATTTCAGAACTACGTTTCTGCAAGAGACATCGTAATATTTTGTCTATATTTTCTAGGGGCTGGTTTATATAGACAATCCTGACAAACACCTCTGAGCAAGTAAATATCGAGCGCGCATCCTTCTATGAAGATGACCGCTCTTGGAAACCGTAAAGTGAAACTGCAAGAGTTACTGGCTTGCATGTTTTATATAGTATTGTATTCATGGTCAGAAACTGAAGGAGCTTGCAATAATTATAACACAAAGTAAAAATCGAAGTAACCCACAGCACTATTGAAATTTAAAAAAAGAATGATTGATGCTCTACGTTTGATACTAAACAATGCAGCTGGGCGGACCAGCTGATAGATGATGGATGGCAGTAGGTCGACTGGGTCACGTGAATGCTACGTGAACACGCTACGATGTATCGTGGGTCATACACGTCAATGTTGCCCTTTCTTTCTTCTTGTTATGGGACAGTAATCTGAATTTTCCGCGATAAATTCTTTATTTTTTTGGCGCAGATACCAGGTTATTGATTTTCTTATTTAGGGCGTTAGGTAGGGGTTGCTAAAGAATATGATGATGACACTATAAACACCTAAAGACCAGCTGATAGGAAAGGCTCGACTATTAATTTGACAGCAAATCGATGATTGGGTAGTAATGTAATCATGTTCTTTCATCTTTTTAATTTACATTCCCTGAAGCAAGGTTTTAAGGGGAAGATACAACGTGCCCAAAGGTTATGACATATAGTTGAGTTTTTCCCTATGGCACGGCCATAGTTATTTAATCGATTAGGTGAAGTTTAAACCGTTTATCAATCTAGCACTGCTTATACCCCACTTAGAAAACTACTTACTCTCTGCCTCTCTGAGACTCTTCGCTACGACTAGTATCTAAGAACTCCAGTTCTAGTCTCCGCTCTAACATTTTCTTATTAATTTGATTGAAAAACAAATTTATTTGGAGTTATAAATAAATAAAATCTCTTAAACCACAAAACATTTCTTTATGTACTAATGGACATTTCGATTCAGGCAGTCACCTTCAGGGGAAATGTTCAGAGAGTTATTCTAGTAGTAATTTTCTTCGGAGATGATTCCCTCGCAAAAGGAATACATCGGGAGATATACATCAGGAGATAAATGAAACGTTTTTGTGATTTAAGAGGTTTTCTTTATTTATAATTAAAAACCATAACATAGTTGCTTCAAGTGATTGAAATTATTTGAACATTAATTTTTGTTTATAGATTTAATACCGACGGTGGTGTCTTCTATTAGATATGAATAGTTTACCGATTTCGAATTACCTTACTGAGACTAATATCAAATAGTTTCAGCTTGTGGCCAAGTCCCAAGTCCCAAGTTTCTCTCTACAGACATTCTTGTAACAAATTCGGATTAGAAATTCTCAAAAGCAATATTTGATAAGCATAAGTTGTTCTCATAAGTTGTTAAACAGCGCTAATTTCAACGTCTAAATGTGGAAAACGAAAACATGAAATATTGTACTAAACTAAATCCTCATAAAAATAATACACTGGCAGCAAACAAAAATTATGAAGAAGAAAATAATGATCGAAAATATATAAGGAGGAAATAAGAAAATAACAGAGAATCACACAAATCAAAGCTACCAAAGAAATTAAAAACCAACCAAACCTTAATAAACCAAATAAATAAGGGCCTACTTACGGTTCGTGTAGCACATGGTCCACAGACCGGAAACGGTCCTCTTAGGGAGGTAGTCCATATCCCCGGTGCCGTTGTAGTTAGGGTTTGGCATCTTCTCTTCCGTCAGCAACCACTGATTTGTCGTCATGGCAACGCAGACAATGGCCAGGCTTAAAGAGGCAGTGAAGGGAGTCAGTAACCAGAGACAGGTGACCGCTGTGTCCAGTGAGCTGCGTCTTGGCATCGTCGAGATCGAGTCCGGTCAGCTGGCGTGCCGCGCATCGCTCACGCGCATCGCGACTCCACCGCCGGGCTTAGCAGGCCCAACATCTGCAGTTGTGCATGGCGTTCTTCCTGCAACAATCGACAGTAGAGTTGCGGCCGAAGTTATATTTGAACGAAGTGCCTGTAATGTATAGCTTACAGTATCTAGTTGATTTATCATGGTTTTAAACATTAAAAAATAAAATTTACCTCACGCTGTGTAGAAATAAGTTACTGATTTCAAAATTGATTTAAAAATGAAAAATACCACGTTCTATATTGAGGGGTAGAAAAGAAGTGTTTTGAAAAAGCGTTTAATTTTTGAGCATTTCGCAATAATTTTCAGCAAAGGCGTAAAAAGCGATGACTATAATGTCTCTTGCTTGACGTATTGAGTCCAGCTTAGAAACGACTAAGGGAGGCCGAATCTTTCGTTACATAGATTCGCTCCAGCTTACACGAATACACTTTAACGTACAGTAAAATGTTAAAGTAGCACTTACATTTTATCTAAAAGAGGACGGTCATTGTAAAGCGTAAAAAACCCACTGGTTTTAGGGGTAAAGTGGGGTTAAAGCAACTATATTAATGCCATTTATCGCGTCAGAATTGTTATTTAACTGGGGGTTGAGTGTTTATGTTGGGTGTAATGTTCGATCATGTGGAGTCTGTGATTTGTAATAAGGATTTACAGAATCTACAGATTGATGATATTGTTGAGCAGGCGGGGTTTATGGAATGAGGTGTTCAGTTAGGCTTGATTGGGGGGGGGGATGATTTATTCAATCCCTTCTATTAGTTCACACTCTCCTTATTTATATATCTTGCTCAAATTGTCTATCTGTTAATTACATACTTTTTATTCATCCATTCAAGTTCAACTACAAAGGACTTGTAGTGGATGACACTTGATGTTAATACAGATTTTTCAAATATAATTTCGTAAATTAAATTTAATGAATTCATTTCAATTTTATATGGGAGAAAAATGTTTCACACAGGGCAAGGTATGCAATATAGCTACTTCTCCAAATTTGGCTTAAGTAAATGATAAACATATGATTTCATAAAACAGCTGATTTTATGTCATAGGTTATGTGGCAGAACAGCTATGTTAACGCACAGGCTGTTACTTTGTTTATACTATTGTAATTATTTAATTAAATGTAACTAATTACATTAACAAATTTTTCTTTGTTGACTTAAGTAGGAATTGACTTTAAATCTTTTTGTTAATATTTTTTGCTTTTATTATTAATGTTTTTGTAAATTTTTAGTTTTAGCTATGACTATGTGACTCGGTTGGGTTATTCATGATTTACTCTAGTTACGTCTTATGTAGAAAATTACTTCAATTGTACTTGATGGATGTTTTCTTTTTTAACATTATTATTGTTTCCAATTGGTTACATTTGCGCTAAGAGCGACAGGGAAGAGCTTTTTAAAATGATTCAACTGGTTTTTATTACCGCCACCGCATCAGGCTTCTGTTCAGTTTTATTGTGGTAATAATTTCAGTAAATTTGGCAACATTGTGGCTAGATCACGGCCACTGTCTTGGCTCTCGGCCAAATCCTACAGAGCAGGGGCTGAGGTAACGTACTACTAATCGCACGATTTGGCAACGTGCTTTGAACATTTGTTATTTCTGTAAGCGTTATCGTGTGTATGATTTAAGGGTGATCGCTGAGCTTCCGTCTGAAGAAGTCAACGAAGAAATCGAGCCGGCAATTATTCCGGAGAAAATAAAAACCCGTAAAATATTACTACCCTCTCAAAAATTACTTACGCTTCGTCGGTTATCGCTCCCGGCAAGTGTGTTTATCTTTCTCTTAAGACACTGTCAAACCAAAATAAAAACATATACAGCATTATAGGCGTCTCAGAAAAATGAAATGTCACACATTTACCGTTATAATGTCCACTTCAGTGATGTTGCAACAAACATTGTAGCTGGCGATGCAGAAAACCCTCAAGAACACGGAAAAATAATAAAACTTGATGCCGGTGCACTAAATGGTACAAAAACCCCACCTTACAACCCATAGGCAACTTTATAACGCAAAATTTCTCTTCATTTAATTGTGCTATATAGTTTGACATTGTGTTAATGAAGGCGTACAAACACATTGAGTGAAAAAATTTCGTCACGCACATGTGTGGAAGTTTCTGCCCGCTGAAACTGAACATATTGTACGATGAAGGGTACTACACACATCAATCAGTTAGTTTGCGTCAATAACCAAACACAGCCTGACCTCTCTTACTGTGTAGCTGTATTTTGACATAGCTATATTGTTTTGTAATATAAGTTAGCTATCTGGTTTAAAAGGTAATATAAACATAAAAAAATCAAAGTCCATTCCTCTACTTAGATGAACAAAAAAAATTATTTTACATACTTTTTATTAAATAATTACAATATAAATAAAATAACATTACCTATACGTTAAAACAGCTGTTCTATCACATAACCTATAACATAACATCAGCTGTTTTATGAAATCATATGTTACTATATCATATGCTCTTACTAATATAGTTACGATATAGCATACCTTGCCCCTTTAGCGAACACTTTTTCTCCCATATAAAACTAAAATCAATTCATTAAATCTAATTAATGAAATAACATTTGAAAAAACTGTGTCAACATCGTGTCATTCCTACAAGTTTGAAAAAAAATGTAATTGAAACTGAATGGATGAATAAAAAGTATTTTATGAACCTTCTTATATGTTGTAAAGTGAGATTAAATTGTATGTATTTTTTCAGACTTCGAAAAGTTAGTTATATTTTGCGTATTTCTGAGGACTGTCTTTATCACCAGGTATATTGCAATACTCATATAGGTTATTTTTTTATTTTCCTCGCACATAGAGGGCGCTAATGAGCTTTGTACGTGTACAATCCATCGTGATTCCATTAGAGGAAGACTGCCACGAAGGCTGGGAGCTCAATGTGCTGAGCTCCTGCCAGTTCCACAGATTTCCTACAGGTGTTCGGCTGGAGATGTTACTTCCTCACACATAGAGGGCGCTAATGAGCTTTGTACGTGGACAATCCATCGTGATTCCATTAGAGGAAGACTGCCACGAAGGCTGGGAGCTCAATGTGCTGAGCTTCTGCCAGTTCCACAGATGTCCTAGAGGTGCTTCGGCTGGAGATGTTACTTCCTCGCACATAGAGGGCGCTAATGAGCTTTGTACGTGGACAATCCATCGTGATTCCATTAGAGGAAGACTGCCACGAAGGCTAAGAGCTCAATGTGCTGAGCTCCTGCCAGTTCCACAGATGTCCTACAGGTGCTTCGGCTGGGGATTTCGATAATAGTCTATTTTTAAAATATACGAAAGGAAACTAGATGGAACTTTTTTTAAATTTACGTTTTTTACAACTTTTATAGCACGTATTATTATGTGTTTCGAAATGTATTTAAATTTTAAAAAAAATTAACTACTATTCAAACTGCATAGACAGCATTTTATGGTTCATTCAATATTTTCCATTAAAAGATGAATATCATTTCTCTTGACTCTTCAAAACTTAGATGACTTTTGCAGAACTGTGACTTATAATTAAGTAGATTCTCGGCCTTCGCTTACATTAGTTTCCCCCTCTAATAGACTTTCCAACATATCCTAACTTTATGAGAGCTGTTTACGTCGGGGCACAACTATCCCCAGAGTGACAGTATCCCCTATACTGTGAGAGTATAAACTTAGATCGGAACTTCCGTCAGCTTTGTCAGTCGTTCGCTATAAGCTTTTCAGAAAACATCCAGATTTTATAGAGTTTTTCTCTCTAAATATCGCAGCCACGTACTACCTCCTCCATTAGAACATCTGCCCACTGAAAGAATGCAATTTATATTATTTGTGGTATTATTCAAGCTGAAAAACATCCCAAAATATGTTTGTGCTTAGTGAAGAATTTATTTTTGAAGGGGTAGTGCACTGATCTACAGTAGACCTTTCTTGCAAGAAACTATTCTGAGTCTGGCATTTCCTGTAGACGTTTTCTCCTTTACTTTACATTATTTTGCAAATTCACAGTTACAGAAATACAGTTTCCATACACTGAAAGACCATATATGGATATAAATTGTTTAAATTATAGCAGACAGCAAAAATGGATCGCAAGCTATACGAAGGGGTAGGTTGTACGGGGGAGGGAGTTGTACGGGAGGGTAGTTATATGGGGGGCAGTTGTACAGAGGAGGAGTTGTGCAGGGGTAGTTGTACAGGGGGAGTCTTACGGGAGGGCAGTTGTACAAGGGTGCAGTTGTACGGAAGGGCAGTTGTGCAGAATGGGGGGTTGTACGGGGGGCAGAACTTTTGGAGTTCGCTATCAGTAAATATTGCATACTCAATAGCCAAGCACTCGGCAAAACCCGTGTTTGGAATGTGATCAAATTCCAATTTTAACTCATTATAAAATTGTACAGATAGCTAATCACGTCGATAACACTAGGCCTATAGAACGGCGCAGAAAAGTTTTCGATTGATCAGAATTTAGAATTAATAAAAATTAATAACAGTTTATTACATTTTGTATCACATTAAAGCATATTCAGTGAATCGTTAACGCGTCTAATAGAGCGGAGAGTTAAATAAAGGACTCAAAAACAGCTTTAGGAATTACATAAATAAGAGTCACAGGTTACTTCATAGAGGGTATAAACTGAAAGCAACAAGTAAAATTACTTATTCAGCTGCTGCCATTTCGTATTCAAAGCTGTATTATTAAACACATTTTGGTAATAATGAGAATTTTTCAAACAATTCCTTCTGTTAGCTTACTACACTCTCTTTGTATATGTATGTATATATATATATTAAACAAATTTTCAATCGTTAATAAAATACTTTTTATTCATCCACTCAAGTTCAAATACATTTTTTTTTATCTCATAAAGGATGACACTTGATGTTAAAACAGTTTCTTAAAATAATAGTTCATTAATTAATTTTAGTTTTATATGGGAGGGAAACTTTTCACGTGTTAAGTTGGTGTGTGTAGTGTGTACGCTTCAAAAACTCAACACGTTCTGCAGCGATTGGGCTAAAACTGTCACAACATACAAGCCGCTTCATCCATGCTGGTACATCCATGCAACCACTCTGTGGCACAGCAAAATGTGGCAGGGTACATCCATGCAACCACTCTGTGCAACAGCAGAGCGTGGCAGTATACATCCATGCAACAACTCTGTGTCACAGCAGAGCGTGGCAGGGCACATCCATGCAGCCACTATGTGCCACAGCAGAGCGTCGCAGTGTACATCCATGCAACCACTCTGTAAAACAGCAAAGCGTGGGTGGGGTACATCTATGCAACCACTCTGTGCAACAGCAGAGCGTGGCAGTATACATCCATGCAACAACTCTGTGTCACAGCAGAGCGTGGCAGGGCACATCCATGCAGCCACTATGTGCCACAGCAGAGCGTCGCAGTGTACATCCATGCAACCACTCTGTAAAACAGCAAAGCGTGGGTGGGGTACATCTATGCAACCACTCTGTGCCACAGCAAAGCGTGGAAGTGTACATCCATGCAACCACTATGTGGTAAAGCAAAGCGTGGCAGGGTACGTCCATGCTACAACTCTGTGCCGCAGCAGAGCGTGGTAGGGTACATCCATGCAACCACTGTGTGACACAGCAAAGCTTGGCAGTGTACATCCATGCAATCACTCTGTGGCACAGCAAAGCGTGGCAGGGTATATCCATGCAACCACTCTGTGGCACAGCAAAGCGTGGCAGGGTACTTCAATGCAACCACTCTGAGGCACAGTAATGCGTGGGAGGGCACAGGTAGTAATAGGGCTTATAGAAAGTGACGAATACATTTCCTTTGCTTCGTTATTACGCTGTAATTAGTATAATTTAAGTGGGACTGCCGCTTTATATCTCCACCACCTTCAGTATAAAACCACCGCTTGTATTAACGCGTTGATAAATGCAATTGAGAAACATGTTATATAATATACAAATTATTATTCGCATAGTTAGAACACATAAATCTGAAAAATAGAAAAGTGACCGATATTTTCACGCCCCCCTCCCGTAGAACGTGGGGTAGCTTAAACAAAGGCAAAGCATAAACCGTTACGGCCTGTCTGGTTTTTACAGCAAAACACTTATCAAGTCGTGACACGCGCTCTCTCTGCAGCCATAAAGTATTACTAACTGTACAGTCAGCGCATAAAACTTTATAACTGTGCAGTATGGAGATAGAGTCTTATCAAAAAGCCCCGCGAGTGTAATACACCGCGCCCCATTATAAAAAGCGTTTAAAGCCCTCAACAAGGGATGCGTAGCGACTACCCCAGGCGTTAAATGCAGTTTGCTTTATTGTCGAGCAGTCGTCCTTCTTTACATTGTACTCTAAGAGAATTTAACAGCGGATAAGCATGTAGGCGCTTTATGGCTTTGTAAAGGTTAATTTTGATCTGATTTGTTTTGTCTATGTAAAGTAGGGTCGTTCCGACAATTAAGAAGGCAATCCCTGCTGTAAAGTGTCAATAAACATTATTTTAAAAGGAAACATTGCTTATTTTGTGTCTTCCTTGCGCTGTCATTTTATAAGCTAGTCGTTTTTGTCTGTGTTTATGGGAGTGGCAAAATAAATTATGTTTTACGTATTCATAAAAATGTATCAAACAATTTCCTCTTATTTTCTTGTTTTAAAATTCGAGTCTAACACAAAGAGGAACCAGTTGCCCAACGACTCTCTCACGTTAAGTGATAGAAAAATACTCACATTTAAGGATTCCCAATTAAAATTCTTTTAAATTGGCAACTTATTTTCAAAATTTGTTCAAGAGTCAACTAAAATCATATTTTAAAATGATGACACATATTTGTTTTAAACGCCATAAATGACTTAAAAACGTTCCCTATCGTTCTTTCATTCCATCTTTATGAGTCCGTTTTGTACCATTGTTAAGTCCATCTACTAAATGTTATCAGCATTCAGGTACACTCCAGCTGGAGACTTTTTGCGAAAAGAGACCTTATAGTAGTAGTGAAGGGATACACGAGACGTTTCCTAACTTACACAACCTAATTCTTCAGATAAAGGGACTGAAACTGCCTAAATACGAGAGGTGACACCTAGGGGGCCGTGTATATGTAGACTGAAACTGCCTAGAGACTAGAGGTGACAACCTAGGGGAGGCGTGTATATGTAGACTGAAACTGCCCAGAGACGAGAGGTGACACCTAGGGGGGCGTGTGTAAGTGGACTGAAACTGCCTAGAGACGAGAGGTGACAACTTAGGGGGTGCGTGTATAAGTGGACTGAAACTGCCTAAATACCGAGAGGTGATAACCTAAGGGGTACGTGTATAAGTGGACTAAAAGTGCCTAAATACGAGATGTGACACCTAGGGGGGCATGTGTAAGTGGACTGAAACTGCCTAGAAACGAGAGGTTACAACCTAATGAAGGCGAGTATAAGTGGACTGAAACTGCCTAGAGATGAGAGGTGTCAACCTAGGGGGTGCGTGTGTAAGTGGACTGAAACTGAATAAATACGAGAGGTGACACCAAGGGCGGCGTGTGTAAGTGGACTGAAACTGCCTAAATACATGAGGTGACACCTAAGGGGGGCGTATGTAAGTGGACTGAAACTGCCTAGAGACGAGAGGGGCAACCTAATGGGTGCGTGTATAAATGGAATGAAACTGCCTAAATACGAGAGGCGACACCTAGGGGGCGTGTGTAAGTGGACTGAAACTGCCTAGAGACGAGAGGTGACAACTTAGGGGGTGCGTGTATAAGTGGACTGAAACTGCCAAATACCGAGAGGTGACAACTTAGGGGGTGCGTGTATAAGTTTACTGAAACTGCCAAATACCGAGAGGTGACAACCTAGTGGAGGCGAGTATAAGTGGACTGAAACTGCCTAGAGATGAGAGGTGTCAACCTAGGGGGTGTGTGTGTAAGTAGACTGAAACTGAATAAATACGAGAGGTGACACCAAGGGCGGCGTGTGTAAGTGGACTGAAACTGCCTAGAGACGAGAGGTGACAACCTAGGGGGTGCGTGTAAGTGTGGACTGATACTGCCTAGATACGAGAAGTGACAGCCCAGGGGAGGCGTGTATAAAGAAACACAATCTGTCTAAATACGACACCTAGGGTGACAGGTGACACCTAGGGGGGCGTGTGAAAGTGGAATTAAACTGCCTAAATACGAGAGGCGATACCTAGGGGGGCGTGTGTAAGTGGAATGAAACTGCCTAGATACGAGAGGCGACAACCTAGGGGATGCGTGTATAAGTGGACTGAAACTGAATAGATACGAGAGGCGACAACCTAGGGGGTGCGTGTAAGTGTGGACTGATACTGCCTAGATACGAGAAGTGACAGCCCAGGGGAGGCGTGTATAAAGAAACACAATCTGTCTAAATACGACACATAGGGTGACAGGTGACACCTAGGGGGGCGTGTGAAAGTGGACTGAAACTGGCTAAATACCTTAGGTGACATCTAGCGGGGCGTGTGTAAGTGGAGGAAAACTATCTAGAAACGAGAGGTGACAACCTAGGGGGTGCGTGTATAAAGAAACTGAATCTGCCTAAATACGAGAGATGACACCTAGGGGGGGGGGGTGAAAGTGAACTGAAACTGCTTAAATACCTGGACTGAGACTTATTATAGACGAGAGATGAAACCTAGAGGAGGCGTACATAAGTGGACTGAAACTGCCTAAAGGGAGAGGTGACAAACCTAAGGGAGGCGTGTATAAGGGGACTGAAGCTGCCTAAGGACGAGAAGTGACAACCCTGAGGAAGGAGTGTAAAAGAGGACTGAAACGGTTTAGAGACGAGAGGTGACTACCTATTGAAGTCGTGTATAAGTGGACTGAAACTGCCTAAAGACGAGAGGTGACAACGTAGGGGAGGCGTGTGTAAATGGACTGAATTGTCTAAATACGAGAGGCTACAACCTAGGGGAGGCGTGTAGAAGGCGACTAAAGCTGTATAAGAACGAGAGGTGACAACCCTGATGGAATAATGTACAAGTGGATTGAATCCACTTCTAAGTGGACTGAAACTGCCTAGAGTCGAGAGGGGACCACCTAGGGGAGGCAAGTGTAAGTGGACTGAGCTGCCTAGAGTCGAGAGGTGACAACCTAAGGGGAGACTTGTAAAAGGGGACTGAATCTGCCTAAGGACGAGAGTTGACAACCCTGGGGAAACAGTGTATAAGTGGAGTGAATCTGCCTAGAGACGAGAGGTGACATCCTAGGGGTGGCGTGTATAAGTGCACTGAAACTGCCTAGAGACGAGAGGTGACAAGCAAAAGGGAGGCGTGCATATGGGGACTGAAGCTACCTAAGGACGAGAGGTTACAACCCTGGGGAAGGAGTGTATAAATGGATTGAATCTGCCTAGAGATGAGAGGTAACAAAATAGGGGAGGCGTTTATAAGTGAACTGAAACTGCCTAGAGAATAAAGGTGACAAACTTGGGGAGACGTGTGTAAGTTTACTGAAATTGAGTAGAGTCGAGAGGTGACAACCTAGGGGGTGCGTGTATAAGTGGACTGAAAGTGCCTACATACGAGAGGTGACACGTAGGGGGGCGTGTATATGTATACTGAAACTGCCTAGAGACAAAGGGTGACATCCTAGGGGAGGCGTGTAAAAGTGGACTGAAACTGTCTAGAGACGAGAGGGGACAACCTAAGGGGATGCGTGTATAACTGGACTGAAACTGGCTAAATACCAGAGGTGACACCTAGGGGGCCGTGTGTAAGTGGACTGAAACTGCCTAAATACGAAAGGTGACAGCTAGGGGAGGCGTGTGTAAGTGCACTGTAACGGCCTAGAGACGAGAGGCGACAGACTAAGATGAAGCGTGTATGAGGGGAATCTAGCTGCCTAACGACGAGAGGTTACAACCCTGGGGAAGGAGTGTAAAAGAAGACTGAAACGGTCTAGAGAAGAGAGGTGACAAGCTAGGGAAGGCGTGTATAACTGGACTGAAACTGCATAGAAACGAGAGGTGACAACCTAAGGGGAGGCGTGTATAAGGGGACTGAAGCTGTCTAAGGACGAGAGGTGGCAACCGTGGGGAAGGAGTGTAAAAGAGAAATGAAACTGCCTAGAGACGAGAAATGAAAATCTAGGGGAGGCGTGTATAGGGATGAACCGGCTTAAATACGAGAGGCTACTACCTAGGGGTGGCGTGTATAATGGGAGTGAAGCTGCCTAAGGACGAGAGGTGACAAACTAGGGGATACGTGTATAAGTGAACTGAAACTGCCTAGAGTATAGAGTTGACAACCAAGGGGCGGCTTGTATATGTGGACTGAAACATTTTAGAGACGTGAGATGAAAACCTATTGGGGGCTCGTGTAAGTGGACTGAAACTGCCTAGAGACGAGGGGTGACGACGTAGGTGAGGCGTGTATATGTATACTGAAACTGCCTAGAGACGAGAGGTGACAACCTAGGAGAGGCGTGTAGAAGGGCACTGAAACTGCCTAGAGAAGAGAGGTGACAACCTAAGGGGAGACGAGTATAAGGGGACTGAAGCTGCCTAAGGACGATATTTGACAACCTAGGGGAGGCGTATGTAAGTGGACTGAAACTGCATAGAGAAGAGAGGTGACAACCTAGGGGGTGCGTATATAAGTGGACTGAGACTGCCTAGAGACTAGAGGTGACAACCTAGGGGAGGCGTGTGTTATTAGATTGAAACTGCCTAGAGACGAGAGGTGAAAACCTAGGGGAGGCGTGTATAAGTGGACTGAAACTGAGTAGAGTCGAGAGGTGACAACCTAGGGGAGGCGTGTATAAGTGCACTGAAACTGCCTACAGACGAGAGGAGACAACCTAAGGGTGGTTTGAATAAGTGGACTAAAACGTCTTAGAGACGAAAGATGAAAACCTATTGTGGGCGGGTCTAAGTGGACTGAAACTGCCTAAATATTAGATGTGACAATCAAGGTTAGTCGTCTATAAGGGGACTGAAATTGCCTAAGGACGAGAGGTTACAACCCTGGGGAAGGAGTGTATAAGTGGATTGAATCTGCCTAGAGATGAGAGGTAACAAACTAGGGGAGGTTTGTATAAGTGAACAGAAGAAACTGCCTAGTGACGAGAGGTGAAACCATAGGGGAGGCGTGTATAAGTGGACATAAACTGCTTAAAGACGAGAGGTGACAACCTAGGGAAGGAGTGTACAAGTGCACTGAAACTGCCTAGAGACGATAGGGGACAACCTAAGGGGAGGCGTGCATAAGGGGACTGAAGCTGATAAAGGACGTGAGGTGGCAACCCTGGGGGAGGAGTGTTAAAGAGGACTAAAACTGTCTAGAGAAGGGAAGTGACAACCTATGGGGTGGTATATAAGTGGACTGAAACTGCCTAGACACTAGAGGTGACAATCTATGGGAGGTGTGTGTAAGTAGACTGAAACTGCCTAGAGACGAGAGGTTACAACCTAGTGGTTGCGTGTTTAAGTGGTCTGAAACTGCCTAAATACGAGAGGTGACACGTAGGGTGGCGTGTATATGTATACTGAAACAGCCCAGAGACGAGAGGTGACAACCTAGGAGAGGCGTGTATAAGTGCTCTGAGACTGCCTAGACACCAGGGGTGACATCCTAAGTGGAGACGTGTATAAGGGGTCTGAAGCTGCCTGAGGACGAGAGGTTATAACTCAGGGGAATGAGTGTATTTAGTGGGTTGAACTTGCCTAGAGATGAGAGGTAGCAAATTAGAGGAGGCGTGTATAAGTAAAACTGAAACTGCCCAGATATGAGAGGTGACAACCTAGGGGAGGCGTGTATAAGTGCACTGAAACTGCCTACAGACGAGAAGAGACAACCTAAGAGGATGCGTGTATAACAGGACTGAAGCTGCCTAAGAACGAGTAGTGAGAACTCTGGGGAAAGAGTGTAAAAGAGGACTTAATCTGTCTAGATACGAGAGGTGACAATCTAGGCAAGGCGTGTATAAATGAACTGAAAATGCCTAGAGAAGGGAGGTGACAACCCTAGGGAAAGGGTGTATAAGTGGATTGAATCTGCCTAGAGATGAGAGGTAACAAACCTGGGGAGGCGTGTATAAGTGAACTGAAACCGCTTAGAGAATAGAGGTGACAACCTAGGGGAGGTGTGTATAAGTGCACTGAAACTGCCTAGAGACGATAGGGGACAACCTAGGGGAGGCTTGTATAAGGGGACTGAAGCTGCGTAAGGACGTGAGGTGGCAACCCTGGGGGAGGAGTGTAAAAGAGGACTGAAACTGTGTAGAGAAGAGAAGTGACAACCTAGAGGGTGCGTATATAAGTGGACTGAAACTGCCTAGAGACTAGAGGTAACAACCTAGGGGAGGCGTGTGTAAGTTGACTGAAACTGCCTCGAGACGGGAGGTGACAACCTAGGCGAGGCGTGTATAAGTGGACTGAAACTGAGTAGAGTCGAGAGGTGACAACCTAGGGGTTGCGTTTATAAGTGGACTGAAACTGCATAAATACAAGGGGTGAAACGTCGGAGGGCGTGTATATGTATACTGAAACTGCCTAGAGACGAGAGGTGACAACCTAGGAATGGCGTGTATAAGTGCACTGTAACGGCCTAGAGACGATAGGTGACAATATAAGGGCAGACGTGTATAATGAGACTGAAGCTGCCTAAGGACGAGAGTTGACAACCCTGGGGAAGCAGTGTATAGGTGGATTGAATCTGCCTAGAGATGAGAGGTAACAAACTAGGGGAGGCGTGTGTAAGGGGACTGAAACTGCATATAGAAGAGAGGTGACAACCTAGGGAGTGCGTATATAAGTGGACTGAAACTGTCTAGAGACTAGATGTGACAACCTAGGGCAGGCGTGTGTTATTAGATTGAAACTGCCTAGAGACGAGAGGTGAAAACCTAGGGGAGGCGTGTATAAGGGGACTGAAACTGCCTAGAGACGAGAGGTGACAAACCTGTGGAAGGAGTGTATAAGTGGATTGAATCTGCCTAGAGATGAGAGGTGACAACCTAGGGGGTGCGTATATAAGTGGACTGAAACTGCCTAGAGACGAGAGGTGACAACCTAGGAAAGGCGTGTATAAGTGCACTGTAACTGCCTAGAGACGAGAGGTAACAACCTAAGGGCAGACGTGTATAATGAGACTGAAGCTGCCTAAGGACGAGAGTTGACAACCCTGGGGAAGGAGTGTATAGGTGGATTGAATCTGCCTAGAGATGAGAGGTAACAAACTAGGGGAGGCGTGTGTAAGGGGACTGAAACTGCATATAGAAGAGAGGTGACAACCTAGGGAGTGCGTATATAAGTGGACTGAAACTGTCTAGAGACTAGATGTGACAACCTATCGGAGGCGTGTGTTATTAGATTGAAACTGCCTAGAGACGAGAGGTGAAAACCTAGGGGAGGCGTGTATAAGGGGACTGAAACTGCATAGAGACGAGAGGTGACAAACCTGTGGAAGGAGTGTATAAGTGGATTGAATCTGCCTAGAGATGAGAGGTGACAACCTAGGGGGTGCGTATATAAGTGGACTGAAACTGCCTAGAGACGAGAGGTGACAACCTAGGAAAGGCGTGTATAAGTGCACTGTAACTGCCTAGAGACGAGAGGTGACAACCTAAGGGCAGACGTGTATAATGAGACTGAAGCTGCCTAAGGACGAGAGTTGACAACCCTGGGGAAGGAGTGTATAGGTGGATTGAATCTGCCTAGAGATGAGAGGTAACAAACTAGGGGAGGCGTGTATAAGGGGACTGAAACTGCCTAGAGACGAGAGGTGACAAACCTGTGGAAGGAGTGTATAAGTGGATTGAATCTGCCTAGAGATGAGAGGTGACAACCTAGGGGGTGCGTATATAAGTGGACTGAAACTGTCTAGAGACTAGAGGTGACAACCTAGGGGAGGCGTGTGTTATTAGATTGAAACTGCCTAGAGACGAGAGGTGAAAACCTAGGGGAGGCGTGTATAAGGGGACTGAAACTGCATAGAGACGAGAGGTGACAAACCTGGAGAAGGAGTGTATAAGTAGATTGAATCTGCCTAGAGATGAGAGGTAACAAACTAGCAGAGGCGTGTATAAGTAGAATAAATCTGCCTATAGACGAGAGGTCATATCCTAGGGGAGGCGTGTATAAGTGCACTGAAACTGCCTAGAGACAAGTGTTGAAAACCTAACAGGAGGCTTGTGTAATAGGACATAAGCTGCCTAAGGACGAGAGGTGACAACCCTGGAAAAAGTGTAAAAGAGGACTGAAACGGTCTAGAGACGAGAGGTGACAACCTAATGAAGGCGTGTATAAGTAGACTGATATTGCCTAGAGACGAGAGGTGACAACCTAGGGGAGGCGTGTATAAGTTGACTGAAGTTGCCTAAGGACGAGAGGTGACAACCCTGGGGAAGGAGTGTAAAAGAGGACTGAAACTGTCTAGAGATGAGAAGTAACAAACTAGGGGAGGCGTTTATATGTGATCTGAAACTGCCTAGAGAATAAAGGTGACAACCTAGGGGAGGCGTGTGTAAGAGGACTGAAATTGCCCCGACAGACGAGAGGTGACAACCTAGGGGAGGCGTGTGTAAGGGGACTTAAGCTGCCTAAAGCGAGAGGTGACAATCCTGGGGAAGGAGTGTAAACCATAACTGAAACTGCCTAGAGTCAAGAGATAAAACCTAGGGGAAGGTGTGTATAAGTGGTTTGAATCTGCCTAGAGATGAGAGGTAACAAACTAGGGGAGACGTGTATAAGTAGAATGAAACTGCCTAGAGACGAGCGGTGACATCCTAGGGGAGGCGTGTATAAGTGCACTGAAACTGCCTAGAGACGAGAGGTGACAACCTAAGGGGAGGTGTGTATAAGGGGACTGAAGCTGCCTAAGGACGAGAGGTTACAACCCTGGGGAGTGCTGTGGATGTTGACTGAAACTGCCTAGAGACGAAAGGCGACAACCGAGGGGAGGCGAGTGTAAGTGGAGTGAAACTGTCTAGAGACGAAAAGTGACAACCTAGGGAGGCGTGTATAAAGGGACTGAAATTGCGTATACGAGAGGTGACACGTAGGGGGGCGTGTATATGTAGACTGCAACTGCCTAGAGACGAGAGGTGACAACCTAGGGGAGGCGGGAATAAGTGCACTGAAACTGCCTAGAGATGAGAGGTGACAAACTAATGGGAGACGTTTATAAGGGGACTGAAGCTGCCTAAAGACAGGTGTTGACAACCCTGGAGAAGGAGTGTATAAGTAGATTGAATCTGCCTAGAGAAGAGAGGTAACAAACTAGCAGAGGCGTGTATAAGTAGACTGAAACCGCCTAGAGACAAGAGGTGATATCCAAGGGGAGGCGAATATAAGTGCACGGAAGCAGCCTACAGACGAGAGGAAACAAGCTAAGGGGAAGCGTGTATAAGGGGACTGAAGCTGTCTAAGGACGAGTAGTTACAATTATGGGGAAGGAGTGTAAAAGAGGATTGAAACTGTCTAGAGACGAGAGGTGACAAACTAGGGGAGGCGTGTATATGTGGACTGAAACTGCCTAGCGAATAGAGGTGACAACCTAGGGGAGGCGTGTATACGTGAACTGAAACTACCTAGAGACGAGAGGTGACAACCTTAGGGGAGGCGTGCATAAGGGGACTGAAGCTGCCTAAGGACGAGAGGTGATAACCCTGGGGTAAGAGTCTAAAAGAGGACTGAAACTGCCTAGAGGCGAAGTTGAAAACCTAGGGGAGGCGTGTATAAGTGGACTGAAACTGCCTAAATACGATAGTAGACAACATAGAGGTGGCGTGTATAAGGGGACTGAACCTGCCTAAATACGAGAGTAGACAACATAGGGGAGGCGTGTATAACGGGACTGAAACTGCCTAAGGAAGAGAGGTTACAAACCTGGGGAAGGTGTGTATAAGTGGATTGAATCTGCCTAGAGATGAGAGGTAACAAACTAGGGGAGGCTTGTATAAGAGAACTGAAACTGCCTAGAGACGAGAAGTGACAACCTAGGGGAGGAGTGTGTAAAAGGACTAAAATTGCCTAGAGACTAGAGGTGACAACCTAGGGGTGGCGTTTATAAGTGGACTGAAACTGTTTAGAGACGAGAGGTGACAGCCTAGGGTGTGCGTTTATAATTGGACTGAAACTGCCTAAAGACGAGAAATGAAAACCTAGGGGAGGCGTGTATAAGTGGACTGAAACTGCCTAAATACGAGAGGCTACAACCTAAGGGGAGGCGTGTATAATGGAACTGAAAATGCCTAAATACGAGGGGTGACACGTAGGTGTGCGTGTGTAAGTGGACTGAAACTGCGTAAATACGAGAGGTGACAGCTAGGGGAGGCGGGTATAATTGGACTGAAACTGTCTAGAGACTAGAGCTGATAACCTAGGGGTTGCGTGTATAAGGGTCTGAAACTGCCTAGAGACGAGAGGTGACAACCTTTGGGGAAGGAGTGTATAAGTGGATTGAATTTGCCTAGAGATGTGAGGTAACAAACTCGTGGAGGCGTGTATAAGTAGACTGAAACTGCCTAGAGACGAGAGGTGACAACCTAGGGGGTGCGTGTATAAGTGGACTAAAACTGCCTAGAGACGAGAGGCGACAAACTATGGGAGGCGTGTGTAAGTGGACTGAAACTGCCTAGAGACGAGAGGTGACAACCTAGGGTAGTCGTGTATAAGGGGACTGAATCTGCCAAGAGACGAGAGGTGAAACCATAGGGGAGGCGTGTATGAGTGGACTTAAATTGCCTAAAGACGAGTAGTGACAACCTAGGGGAGGCGTGTATAAGTGGACTGAAACTGCCTAGAGACGAGAGGTGACAACCTAGGGGAGGCGTGTATAAGTGGACTGAATCTGCTTAGAGCCGACAGGTGACCGCCCTCTATTAGGTTCACTAGTGCTGCGGAAGGACTGTGTGTACAGACTGCGACATTGTTCTTTGTAGAATGTTTCGTCTTAATAGGCTCTGTTTCCTGCTATATGGTCTCCGTACTAAAGGATACCATCTCTTTAGGGTAGGTAATAGTCTTTATTAATTATAATGCTTTTTTCAAAATTTTATTGTGAAACCTACGACACACACAAACGCAGTAGGAGAATTCCACTACCTCCACATTGGCGTCATATCTGATCTTAATTCACCCCATTTCCCACATCACGTGTTCCACCGTTTCTACCTCCTCCCCCTACAATTACACCTCCTATCCGAAATCGTCATTCTCCGGAGATGCAGCAACTCTCCGAAGTCTCCATGCCCACTCAGAACCTGAAACAAATGGGGATCCGGAGGGACCCACACCGCCTTCAGTCTTACTCTCACAACGTCCCAACATTCTTTCGTCCAACCTTCTCCCTACGCACTCTCCCATCTTCGCTGCCACTCATTCCTCACTACCCTTTCCAACCCCTTCTTACATCCCCCTCAGTCATACCCCATTTCTCTCCTCAGACCCATCCCTTCTCAAGCCATCTCTTATCCACTCCTGCCTCACCTCCAGCTCCATTGAAGCCACCCCACTCCAAACTAGATCTGCCTCAACAATAACCCATTACACCCCACACCCATCCCCTGCTCAAGCACTCTCTTATCCACGCCCTCATATCCTCTAGTTCCATAGGAACCTCTCCACTTCAAACTAGAGCTGCCTCAGTAGACATAGTATTGTAAATTCTTCCCATCCTTATTAACACCATTCGTTGTTCCATCTGTAATACTCTATAATGTCCCTTTACCTTGAACCCTTTACCCTGACGCCCTATAGCGACATTTTACTCACAGGGCTTCCACTTCGCTCTTCTCGTGACATTGTTGCACGTGAAGATGTTTTTTTATTAATATATATGAAGTCCACTCGGGGTATCTTCATCTGATGGTTTAGCATTTACTTCCACAGCTTGAACTTTGACTAGATCGCGTCTGGAATTTGAAAAATGGGGGCAATAGAAGCTCACTTGGTCTGGTTTTTAAAACTCTTCTACGTGTTACACAATAATTTCCCACGGTAAGTACTTTTAAAATTAGAAAACTAAAATATGGATAAAGCTTTGCGATTCTTCTAACACAGACTGGAACGAAAATGTAAAAGTAGGTTGGGGTTGGTAGAAGAGTTCATTGTTCTTTTCTTAAAACTTTCTAAATCTATTTATAAATATTTACAGTTTGAAATTTCACGTAATTCTGTCTCACTACGCGGCATAACTTAATTTGCTTTCTGTCGATAACATTCACTGCTGGATGTACAAAATGTCGCCACAAGTAAAATCAATCTCCCGTGATGACTTGATTAATTAAAAATCATTAAAGAGCGGCATTAATACTGGAACGCTGTTGTATGAGAGTCATGGAAAAATTAAAGCAGAACGGTCGTTAAAACCCAGATGCAGGAAATGTTTAATAGAGTGTAAATATGACAATTGGATCGAAGGGGGGAAGTAACGCCAATTTCCCCTTGTTTGACGGCGGAAGGATAGAGTATCTGTCATAAGATATTATCTGACAGCTTTGTGTAGATACTCGCCGTTTCAATAACATTCAACAGTGCGTATTCCGTTATGAATGAAATAATGTTAATAAAAGAAAAATTGTAGAATCTCGGAAGTGGCCGACTCACACACACACACACACACACACACACACACACACACACACACACACACACACACACACACACACACACACACACACACACACACACACACACACACACACACACACACACACACACACACACACACACACACACACACACAAAATATCGGTATTTCTATCTCTCTCTTACATTCCTCCTTCGTTATCCCTTTCGTTACAAGGGGGCGTAAAGAGCAGTCACCCCTTCATGAGCCACACAGAAAGTAGACCTATTTCAGTTAAGATCCTCCGTGTATCGTCTCCCAAGGGATTTTATATCCCCAATGTCGCAATTCATTCACCATTTTTTCTCTTTTCTCCGTAGGCGATTAAGTTGGCTGGTTTATTGTCTTTAAGCAGTGAGTTTTATACATCGTTCGTGTGTTGTGTATTAATGTTTTTTCTTCAATACCTATATCTATTCATAGCGTTATACCTTCAAGTTAACACATTTAGCTACAAGTAACTCTAACGCCAACACCGTGCATTGTGTTGTGTTTTAGTGGTTATTTCTTCATTACATACATCTATTCATAGCGTTATACTTTAAACTTAAAACATTTAGCTACAAGTAACGCTAACACCAACATCGTGCATTGTGTTGTGTTTTAGTGGTTATTTCTTCATTTCATACATCTATTCATAGAGTTATACTTTAAAGTTAAAACATTTAGCTACAAGTAACGCTAACGCCAACACCGTGCATTGTGTTGTGTTTTAGTGGTTATTTCTTCATTACATACATCTATTCATAGCGTTATACTTTAAAGTTAAAACATTTAGCTACAAGTAACGCTAACGCCAACACCGTGCATTGTGTTGTGTTTTAGTGGTTATTTCTTCATTACATACTTCTATTCATAGCGTTATACTTTAAAGTTAGAACATTTAGCTACAAGTAACGCTAACGCCAACATCGTGCATTGTGTTTTGTTTTAGTGGTTATTTCTTCATTACATACATCTATTCATAGCGTTATACTTTAAAGTTAAAACATTTAGCTACAAGTAACGCTAACGCCAACACCGTGCATTGTGTTGTGTTTTAGTGGTTATTTCTTCATTACATACATCTATTCATAGCGTTATACTTTAAAGTTAAAACATTTAGCTACAAGTAACGCTAACGCCAACATCGTGCACTGTGTTGTGTTTTAGTGGTTATTTCTTCATTACATACATCTATTCATAGCGTTATACTTTAAAGTTAAAACATTTAGCTACAAGTAACGCTAACGCCAACATCGTGCATTGTGTTGTGTTTTAGTGGTTATTTCTTCATTACATACATCTATTCATAGCGTTATACTTTAAAGTTAAAACATTTAGCTACAAGTAACGCTAACGCCAACATCGTGCATTGTGTTGTGTTTTAGTGGTTATTTCTTCATTACATACATCTATTCATAGAGTTATACTTTAAAGTTAAAACATTTAGCTACAAGTAACGCTAACGCCAACATCGTGCATTGTGTTGTGTTTTAGTGGTTATTTCTTCATTACATACATCTATTCATAGCGTTATACTTTAAAGTTAAAACATTTAGCTACAAGTAACGCTAACGCCAACATCGTGCATTGTGTTGTGTTTTAGTGGTTATTTCTTCATTACATACATTTACTCATAGCGTTATACTTTAAAGGTAAAACATTTAGCTACAAGTAACGCTAACGCCAACATCGTGCATTGTGTTGTGTTTTAGTGGTTATTTCTTCATTACATACATCTACTCATAGCGTTATACTTTAAAGTTAAAACATTTAGCTACAAGTAACGCTAACGCCAACACCGTGCATTGTGTTGTGTTTTAGTGGTTATTTCTTCATTACATACATCTATTCATAGAGTTATACTTTAAAGTTAAAACATTTAGCTACAAGTAACGCTAACGCCAACACCGTGCATTGTGTTGTGTTTTAGTGGTTATTTCTTCATTACATACATCTATTCATAGCGTTATACTTTAAAGTTAAAACATTTAGCTACAAGTAACGCTAACGCCAACATCGTGCATTGTGTTGTGTTTTAGTGGTTATTTCTTCATTACATACATCTATTCATAGCGTTATACTTTAAAGTTAAAACATTTAGCTACAAGTAACGCTAACGCCAACATCGTGCATTGTGTTGTGTTTTAGTGGTTATTTCTTCATTACATACATCTATTCATAGCGTTATACTTTAAAGTTAAAACATTTAGCTACAAGTAACACTAACGCCAACATCGTGCATTGTGTTGTGTTTTAGTGGTTATTTCTTCATTACATACATCTATTCATAGCGTTATATTTTAAAGTTAAAACATTTAGCTACAAGTAACGTTAACGCCAACACCGTGCATTGTGTTGTGTTTTAGTGGTTATTTCTTCATTACATACATCTATTCATAGCGTTATACTTTAAAGTTAAAACATTTAGCTACAAGTAACGCTAACGCCAACACCGTGCATTGTGTTGTGTTTTAGTGGTTATTTCTTCATTACATACATCTATTCATAGCGTTATACTTTAAAGTTAAAACATTTAGCTACAAGTAACGCTAACGCCAAAACCGTGCATTGTGTTGTGTTTTAGTGGTTATTTCTTCATTACATACATCTATTCATAGCGTTATACTTTAAAGTTAAAACATTTAGCTACAAGTAACGCTAACGCCAACACCGTGCATTGTGTTGTGTTTTAGTGGTTATTTCTTCATTACATACATCTATTCATAGCGTTATACTTTAAAGTTAAAACATTTAGCTACAAGTAACGCTAACGCCAACACCGTGCATTGTGTTGTGTTTTAGTGGTTATTTCTTCATTACATACATCTATTCATAGCGTTATACTTTAAAGTTAAAACATTTAGCTACAAGTAACGCTAACGCCAACATCGTGCATTGTGTTGTGTTTTAGTGGTTATTTCTTCATTACATACATCTATTCATAGCGTTATACTTTAAAGTTAAAACATTTAGCTACAAGTAACGCTAACGCCAACACCGTGCATTGTGTTGTGTTTTAGTGGTTATTTCTTCATTATATACATCTATTCATAGCGTTATACTTTAAAGTTAAAACATTTAGCTACAAGTAACGCTAACGCCAACACCGTGCATTGTGTTGTGTTTTAGTGGTTAATTCTTCATTACATACATCTATTCATAGCGTTAGACTTTAAAGTTAAAACATTTAGCTACAAGTAACGCTAACGCCAACACCGTGCATTGTGTTGTGTTTTAGTGGTTATTTCTTCATTACATACATCTATTCATAGCGTTATACTTTAAAGTTAAAACATTTAGCTACAAGTAATGCTAACGCCAACACCGTGCATTGTGTTGTGTTTTAGTGGTTATTTCTTCATTACATACATCTATTCATAGCGTTATACTTTAAAGTTAAAACATTTAGCTACAAGTAACGCTAACGCCAACACCATGCCTTGTGTTGTGTTTTAGTGGTTATTTCTTCATTACATACATCTATTCATAGCGTTATACTTTAAAGTTAAAACATTTAGCTTCAAGTAACGCTAACGACAACACCGTGCATTGTGTTGTGTTTTAGTGGTTATTTCTTCATTACATACATCTATTCATAGCGTTATACTTTAAAGTTAAAACATTTAGCTACAAGTAACGCTAACGAAAACACCGTGCATTGTGTTGTGTTTTAGTGGTTATTTCTTCATTACATACATCTATTCATAGCGTTATACTTTAAAGTTAAAACATTTAGCTACAAGTAACGCTAACGCCAACACCGTGCATTGTGTTGTGTTTTAGTGGTTATTTCTTCATTACATACATCTATTCATAGCGTTATACTTTAAAGTTAAAACATTTAGCTACAAGTAACGCTAACGCCAACACCGTGCATTGTGTTGTGTTTTAGTGGTTAATTCTTCATTACATACATCTATTCATAGCGTTAGACTTTAAAGTTAAAAAATTTAGCTACAAGTAACGCTAACGCCAACACCGTGCATTGTGTTGTGTTTTAGTGGTTATTTCTTCATTACATACATCTATTCATAGCGTTATACTTTAAAGTTAAAACATTTAGCTACAAGTAATGCTAACGCCAACACCGTGCATTGTGTTGTGTTTTAGTGGTTATTTCTTCATTACATACATCTATTCATAGCGTTATACTTTAAAGTTAAAACATTTAGCTACAAGTAACGCTAACGCCAACACCGTGCATTGTGTTGTGTTTTAGTGGTTATTTCTTCATTACATACATCTATTCATAGCGTTATACTTTAAAGTTAAAACATTTAGCTTCAAGTAACGCTAACTCCAACACCGTGCATTGTGTTGTGTTTTAGTGGTTATTTCTTCAATACATACATCTATTCATAGCGTTATACTTTAAAGTTAAAACATTTAGCTACAAGTAACGCTAACGCCAACACCGTGCATTGTGTTGTGTTTTAGTGGTTATTTCTTCATTACATACATCTATTCATAGCGTTATACTTTAAAGTTAAAACATTTAGCTACAAGTAACGCTAACGCCAACATCGTGCATTGTGTTGTGTTTTAGTGGTTATTTCTTCATTACATACATCTATTCATAGCGTTATACTTTAAAGTTAAAACATTTAGCTACAAGTAACGCTAACGCCAACATCGTGCATTGTGTTGTGTTTTAGTGGTTATTTCTTCATTACATACATTTACTCATAGCGTTATACTTTAAAGGTAAAACATTTAGCTACAAGTAACGCTAACGCCAACATCGTGCATTGTGTTGTGTTTTAGTGGTTATTTCTTCATTACATACATCTACTCATAGCGTTATACTTTAAAGTTAAAACATTTAGCTACAAGTAACGCTAACGCCAACACCGTGCATTGTGTTGTGTTTTAGTGGTTATTTCTTCATTACATACATCTATTCATAGAGTTATACTTTAAAGTTAAAACATTTAGCTACAAGTAACGCTAACGCCAACACCGTGCATTGTGTTGTGTTTTAGTGGTTATTTCTTCATTACATACATCTATTCATAGCGTTATACTTTAAAGTTAAAACATTTAGCTACAAGTAACGCTAACGCCAACATCGTGCATTGTGTTGTGTTTTAGTGGTTATTTCTTCATTACATACATCTATTCATAGCGTTATACTTTAAAGTTAAAACATTTAGCTACAAGTAACGCTAACGCCAACATCGTGCATTGTGTTGTGTTTTAGTGGTTATTTCTTCATTACATACATCTATTCATAGCGTTATACTTTAAAGTTAAAACATTTAGCTACAAGTAACACTAACGCCAACATCGTGCATTGTGTTGTGTTTTAGTGGTTATTTCTTCATTACATACATCTATTCATAGCGTTATATTTTAAAGTTAAAACATTTAGCTACAAGTAACGTTAACGCCAACACCGTGCATTGTGTTGTGTTTTAGTGGTTATTTCTTCATTACATACATCTATTCATAGCGTTATACTTTAAAGTTAAAACATTTAGCTACAAGTAACGCTAACGCCAACACCGTGCATTGTGTTGTGTTTTAGTGGTTATTTCTTCATTACATACATCTATTCATAGCGTTATACTTTAAAGTTAAAACATTTAGCTACAAGTAACGCTAACGCCAAAACCGTGCATTGTGTTGTGTTTTAGTGGTTATTTCTTCATTACATACATCTATTCATAGCGTTATACTTTAAAGTTAAAACATTTAGCTACAAGTAACGCTAACGCCAACACCGTGCATTGTGTTGTGTTTTAGTGGTTATTTCTTCATTACATACATCTATTCATAGCGTTATACTTTAAAGTTAAAACATTTAGCTACAAGTAACGCTAACGCCAACACCGTGCATTGTGTTGTGTTTTAGTGGTTATTTCTTCATTACATACATCTATTCATAGCGTTATACTTTAAAGTTAAAACATTTAGCTACAAGTAACGCTAACGCCAACATCGTGCATTGTGTTGTGTTTTAGTGGTTATTTCTTCATTACATACATCTATTCATAGCGTTATACTTTAAAGTTAAAACATTTAGCTACAAGTAACGCTAACGCCAACATCGTGCATTGTGTTGTGTTTTAGTGGTTATTTCTTCATTACATACATTTACTCATAGCGTTATACTTTAAAGGTAAAACATTTAGCTACAAGTAACGCTAACGCCAACATCGTGCATTGTGTTGTGTTTTAGTGGTTATTTCTTCATTACATACATCTACTCATAGCGTTATACTTTAAAGTTAAAACATTTAGCTACAAGTAACGCTAACGCCAACACCGTGCATTGTGTTGTGTTTTAGTGGTTATTTCTTCATTACATACATCTATTCATAGAGTTATACTTTAAAGTTAAAACATTTAGCTACAAGTAACGCTAACGCCAACACCGTGCATTGTGTTGTGTTTTAGTGGTTATTTCTTCATTACATACATCTATTCATAGCGTTATACTTTAAAGTTAAAACATTTAGCTACAAGTAACGCTAACGCCAACATCGTGCATTGTGTTGTGTTTTAGTGGTTATTTCTTCATTACATACATCTATTCATAGCGTTATACTTTAAAGTTAAAACATTTAGCTACAAGTAACGCTAACGCCAACATCGTGCATTGTGTTGTGTTTTAGTGGTTATTTCTTCATTACATACATCTATTCATAGCGTTATACTTTAAAGTTAAAACATTTAGCTACAAGTAACACTAACGCCAACATCGTGCATTGTGTTGTGTTTTAGTGGTTATTTCTTCATTACATACATCTATTCATAGCGTTATATTTTAAAGTTAAAACATTTAGCTACAAGTAACGTTAACGCCAACACCGTGCATTGTGTTGTGTTTTAGTGGTTATTTCTTCATTACATACATCTATTCATAGCGTTATACTTTAAAGTTAAAACATTTAGCTACAAGTAACGCTAACGCCAACACCGTGCATTGTGTTGTGTTTTAGTGGTTATTTCTTCATTACATACATCTATTCATAGCTTTATACTTTAAAGTTAAAACATTTAGCTACAAGTAACGCTAACGCCAAAACCGTGCATTGTGTTGTGTTTTAGTGGTTATTTCTTCATTACATACATCTATTCATAGCGTTATACTTTAAAGTTAAAACATTTAGCTACAAGTAACGCTAACGCCAACACCGTGCATTGTGTTGTGTTTTAGTGGTTATTTCTTCATTACATACATCTATTCATAGCGTTATACTTTAAAGTTAAAACATTTAGCTACAAGTAACGCTAACGCCAACACCGTGCATTGTGTTGTGTTTTAGTGGTTATTTCTTCATTACATACATCTATTCATAGCGTTATACTTTAAAGTTAAAACATTTAGCTACAAGTAACGCTAACGCCAACATCGTGCATTGTGTTGTGTTTTAGTGGTTATTTCTTCATTACATACATCTATTCATAGCGTTATACTTTAAAGTTAAAACATTTAGCTACAAGTAACGCTAACGCCAACACCGTGCATTGTGTTGTGTTTTAGTGGTTATTTCTTCATTACATACATCTATTCATAGCGTTATACTTTAAAGTTAAAACATTTAGCTACAAGTAACGCTAACGCCAACACCGTGCATTGTGTTGTGTTTTAGTGGTTAATTCTTCATTACATACATCTATTCATAGCGTTAGACTTTAAAATTAAAACATTTAGCTACAAGTAACGCTAACGCCAACACCGTGCATTGTGTTGTGTTTTAGTGGTTATTTCTTCATTACATACATCTATTCATAGCGTTATACTTTAAAGTTAAAACATTTAGCTACAAGTAACGCTAACGCCAAAACCGTGCATTGTGTTGTGTTTTAGTGGTTATTTCTTCATTACATACATCTATTCATAGCGTTATACTTTAAAGTTAAAACATTTAGCTACAAGTAACGCTAACGCCAACACCGTGCATTGTGTTGTGTTTTAGTGGTTATTTCTTCATTACATACATCTATTCATAGCGTTATACTTTAAAGTTAAAACATTTAGCTACAAGTAACGCTAACGCCAACACCGTGCATTGTGTTGTGTTTTAGTGGTTATTTCTTCATTACATACATCTATTCATAGCGTTATACTTTAAAGTTAAAAGATTTAGCTACAAGTAACGCTAACGCCAACACCGTGCATTGTGTTGTGTTTTAGTGGTTATTTCTTCATTACATACATCTATTCATAGCGTTATACTTTAAAGTTAAAACATTAGGTACAAGTAACGCTAACGCCAACACCGTGCATTGTGTTGTGTTTTAGTGGTTAATTCTTCATTACATACATCTATTCATAGCGTTAGACTTTAAAGTTAAAAAATTTAGCTACAAGTAACGCTAACGCCAACACCGTGCATTGTGTTGTGTTTTAGTGGTTATTTCTTCATTACATACATCTATTCATAGCGTTATACTTTAAAGTTAAAACATTTAGCTACAAGTAATGCTAACGCCAACACCGTGCATTGTGTTGTGTTTTAGTGGTTATTTCTTCATTACATACATCTATTCATAGCGTTATACTTTAAAGTTAAAACATTTAGCTACAAGTAACGCTAACGCCAACACCGTGCATTGTGTTGTGTTTTAGTGGTTATTTCTTCATTACATACATCTATTCATAGCGTTATACTTTAAAGTTAAAACATTTAGCTTCAAGTAACGCTAACTCCAACACCGTGCATTGTGTTGTGTTTTAGTGGTTATTTCTTCAATACATACATCTATTCATAGCGTTATACTTTAAAGTTAAAACATTTAGCTACAAGTAACGCTAACGCCAACACCGTGCATTGTGTTGTGTTTTAGTGGTTATTTCTTCATTACATACATCTATTCATAGCGTTATACTTTAAAGTTAAAACATTTAGCTACAAGTAACGCTAACGCCAACACCGTGCATTGTGTTGTGTTTTAGTGGTTATTTCTTCATTACATACATCTATTCATAGCGTTATACTTTAAAGTTAAAACATTTAGCTACAAGTAACGCTAACGCCAACACCGTGCATTGTGTTGTGTTTTAGTGGTTATTTCTTCATTACATACATCTATTCATAGCGTTATACTTTAAAGTTAAAACATTTAGCTACAAAAAACGCTAACGCCAACACCGTGCATTGTGTTGTGTTTTAGTGGTTAATTCTTCATTACATACATCTATTCATAGCGTTATACTTTAAAGTTAAAACATTTAGCTACAAGTAACGCTAACGACAACACCGTGCATTGTGTTGTGTTTTAGTGGTTATTTCTTCATTACATACATCTATTCATAGCGTTAGACTTTAAAGTTAAAACATTTAGCTACAAGTAACGCTAACGCCAACACCGTGCATTGTGTTGTGATTTAGTGGTTATTTCTTCATTACATACATCTATTCATAGCGTTATACTTTAAAGTTAAAACATTTAGCTACAAGTAACGCTAACGCCAACACCGTGTATTGTGTTGTGTTTTAGTGGTTATTTCTTCATTACATACATCTATTCATAGTGTTAGACTTTAAAGTTAAAACATTTAGCTATAAGTAACGCTAACGCCAACATCGTGCATTGTGTTGTGTTTTAGTGGTTATTTCTTCATTACATACATCTATTCATAGCGTTATACTTTAAAGTTAAAACATTTAGCTACAAGTAACGCTAACGCCAACACCGTGCATTGTGTTGTGTTTTAGTGGTTATTTCTTCATTACATACATCTATTCATAGCGTTATACTTTAAAGTTAAAACATTTAGCTACAAGTAACGCTAACGCCAACACCGTGCATTGTGTTGTGTTTTAGTGGTTATTTCTTCATTACATACATCTATTCATAGCGTTATACTTTAAAGTTAAAACATTTAGCTACAAGTAACGCTAACGCCAACACCGTGCATTGTGTTGTGTTTTAGTGGTTAATTCTTCATTACATACATCTATTCATAGCGTTATACTTTAAAGTTAAAACATTTAGCTACAAGTAACGCTAACGACAACACCGTGCATTGTGTTGTATTTTAGTGGTTATTTCTTCATTACATACATCTATTCATAGCGTTAGACTTTAAAGTTAAAACATTTAGCTACAAGTAACGCTAACGCCAACACCGTGCATTGTGTTGTGTTTTAGTGGTTATTTCTTCATTACGTACATCTATTCATAGCGTTATACTTTAAAGTTAAAACATTTAGCTACAAGTAACGCTAACGCCAACACCGTGCATTGTGTTGTGTTTTAGTGGTTATTTCTTCATTACATACATCTATTCATAGTGTTAGACTTTAAAGTTAAAACATTTAGCTATAAGTAACGCTAACGCCAACATCGTGCATTGTGTTGTGTTTTAGTGGTTATTTCTTCATTACATACATCTATTCATAGCGTTATACTTTAAAGTTAAAACATTTAGCTACAAGTAACGCTAACGCCAACACCGTGCATTGTGTTGTGTTTTAGTGGTTATTTCTTCATAACATACATCTATTCATAGCGTTATACTTTAAAGTTAAAACATTTAGCTACAAGTAACGCTAACGCCAACACCGTGCATTGTGTTGTGTTTTAGTGGTTAATTCTTCATTACATACATCTATTCATAGCGTTAGACTTTAAAGTTAAAACATTTAGCTACAAGTAACGCTAACGCCAACACCGTGCATTGTGTTGTGTTTTAGTGGTTATTTCTTCATTACATACATCTATTCATAGCGTTATACTTTAAAGTTAAAACATTTAGCTACAAGTAACGCTAACGCCAACTCCGTGCATTGTGTTGTGTTTTAGTGGTTATTTCTTCATTACATACATCTATTCATAGCGTTATACTTTAAAGTTAAAACATTTAGCTACAAGTAACGCTAACGCCAACACCGTGCATTGTGTTGTGTTTTAGTGGTTATTTCTTCATTACATACATCTATTCATAGCGTTATACTTTAAAGTTAAAACATTTAGCTACAAGTAACGCTAACGCCAACACCGTGCATTGTGTTGTGTTTTAGTGGTTATTTCTTCATTACATACATCTATTCATAGCGTTATACTTTAAAGTTAAAACATTTAGCTACAAGTAACGCTAACGCCAACACCGTGCATTGTGTTGTGTTTTAGTGGTTATTTCTTCATTACATACATCTATTCATAGCGTTATACTTTAAAGTTAAAACATTTAGCTACAAGTAACGCTAACGCCAACACCGTGCATTGTGTTGTGTTTTAGTGGTTATTTCTTCATTACATACATCTATTCATAGCGTTATACTTTAAAGTTAAAACATTTAGCTACAAGTAACGCTAACGCCAACACCGTGCCTTGTGTTGTGTTTTAGTGGTTATTTCTTCATTACATACATCTATTCATAGCGTTATACTTTAAAGTTAAAACATTTAGCTTCAAGTAACGCTAACGACAACACCGTGCCTTGTGTTGTGTTTTAGTGGTTATTTCTTCATTACATACATCTATTCATAGCGTTATACTTTAAAGTTAAAACATTTAGCTTCAAGTAACGCTAACGACAACACCGTGCATTGTGTTGTGTTTTAGTGGTTATTTCTTCATTACATACATCTATTCATAGCGTTATACTTTAAAGTTAAAACATTTAGCTTCAAGTAACGCTAACGACAACACCGTGCATTGTGTTGTGTTTTAGTGGTTATTTCTTCATTACATACATCTATTCATAGCGTTATACTTTAAAGTTAAAACATTTAGCTTCAAGTAACGCTAACGACAACACCGTGCATTGTGTTGTGTTTTAGTGGTTATTTCTTCATTACATACATCTATTCATAGCGTTATACTTTAAAGTTAAAACATTTAGCTACAAGTAACGCTAACGACAACACCGTGCATTGTGTTGTGTTTTAGTGGTTATTTCTTCATTACATACATCTATTCATAGCGTTATACTTTAAAGTTAAAACATTTAGCTTCAAGTAATGCTAACGACAACACCGTGCATTGTGTTGTGTTTTAGTGGTTATTTCTTCATTACATACATCTATTCATAGCGTTATACTTTAAAGTTAAAACATTTAGCTACAAGTAACGCTAACGCCAACACCGTGCATTGTGTTGTGTTTTAGTGGTTATTTCTTCATTACATACATCTATTCATAGCGTTATACTTTAAAGTTAAAACATTTAGCTACAAGTAACGCTAACGACAACACCGTGCATTGTGTTGTGTTTTAGTGGTTATTTCTTCATTACATACATCTATTCATAGCGTTATACTTTAAAGTTAAAACATTTAGCTACAAGTAACGCTAACGCCAACACCGTGCCTTGTGTTGTGTTTTAGTGGTTATTTCTTCATTACATACATCTATTCATAGCGTTATACTTTAAAGTTAAAACATTTAGCTTCAAGTAACGCTAACGACAACACCGTGCCTTGTGTTGTGTTTTAGTGGTTATTTCTTCATTACATACATCTATTCATAGCGTTATACTTTAAAGTTAAAACATTTAGCTTCAAGTAACGCTAACGACAACACCGTGCATTGTGTTGTGTTTTAGTGGTTATTTCTTCATTACATACATCTATTCATAGCGTTATACTTTAAAGTTAAAACATTTAGCTTCAAGTAACGCTAACGACAACACCGTGCATTGTGTTGTGTTTTAGTGGTTATTTCTTCATTACATACATCTATTCATAGCGTTATACTTTAAAGTTAAAACATTTAGCTTCAAGTAACGCTAACGCCAACATCGTGCATTGTGTTGTGTTTTAGTGGTTATTTCTTCATTACATACATCTATTCATAGCGTTATACTTTAAAGTTAAAACATTTAGCTACAAGTAACGCTAACGACAACACCGTGCATTGTGTTGTGTTTTAGTGGTTATTTCTTCATTACATACATCTATTCATAGCGTTATACTTTAAAGTTAAAACATTTAGCTTCAAGTAACGCTAACGACAACACCGTGCATTGTGTTGTGTTTTAGTGGTTATTTCTTCATTACATACATCTATTCATAGCGTTATACTTTAAAGTTAAAACATTTAGCTACAAGTAACGCTAACGCCAACACCGTGCATTGTGTTGTGTTTTAGTGGTTATTTCTTCATTACATACATCTATTCATAGCGTTATACTTTAAAGTTAAAACATTTAGCTACAAGTAACGCTAACGACAACACCGTGCATTGTGTTGTGTTTTAGTGGTTATTTCTTCATTACATACATCTATTCATAGCGTTATACTTTAAAGTTAAAACATTTAGCTTCAAGTAACGCTAACGACAACACCGTGCCTTGTGTTGTGTTTTAGTGGTTATTTCTTCATTACATACATCTATTCATAGCGTTATACTTTAAAGTTAAAACATTTAGCTTCAAGTAACGCTAACGACAACACCGTGCATTGTGTTGTGTTTTAGTGGTTATTTCTTCATTACATACATCTATTCATAGCGTTATACTTTAAAGTTAAAACATTTAGCTACAAGTAACGCTAACGCCAACACCGTGCATTGTGTTGTGTTTTAGTGGTTATTTCTTCATTACATACATCTATTCATAGCGTTATACTTTAAAGTTAAAACATTTAGCTACAAGTAACGCTAACGACAACACCGTGCATTGTGTTGTGTTTTAGTGGTTATTTTTTCATTAAATACATCTATTCATAGCGTTATACTTTAAAGTTAAAACATTTAGCTTCAAGTAACGCTAACGACAACACCGTGCATTGTGTTGTGTTTTAGTGGTTATTTCTTCATTACATACATCTATTCATAGCGTTATACTTTAAAGTTAAAACACTTAGTTACAAATAACGCTAACGACAACACCGTGCGTGTTCTTTAAGAACATAATATGCGCTATAAGTTTGTAAAATAAATTCTTCCTCTTATGATTGAAAACAACCTTAACTAAAACGTATAAAAACTAAAGTATTTAAGAAAAAGACAAACGGTCCACCACTGAATAGCTCGAATTAGAACAAAAACCTTGTTCCCATTGGATACTGACTTCCAACGGCCCTACATCGATAAACCAACGAATAGAATTCTCCTGTAATTTAATACAATTTGGTTTTAGATGGCTGCGCGCTCAGATGGTCAAAGAACTTTACCACTGACAGTGCTAACGAGGTTAACGTGTTCCCCACACAAGGTGACGCTCGATCTACAAGCTCAAGGAAGTGTTTGTGAAGTTAAACAGCTGTTCAGTCATCCGATATATTGTAAACCTTGTTTAGAGAGTCAAGAAGAAGTAACGTATCCATATTGTATTGTACTTATAAAGGCATTATTATTCACCTTGTACAACAAAATCCCTGATTTCATCACGTGTTTTGGAGACTATATTGCCATTATTATGCTCAATATTCACTAAATATAAATTACGGTGACACTAGTTTATATAACTTGATTAAACCCAGACAAAGTGCAACTTGAGTATTAGCTACAGACAAAGTACAAATGGAGAAAAAGCCTCAACAAAAGTACAACTGGAGTATTAACCTCAGACAATGTACAACTTTAGTATTAGTTTCAAACAAATTTAATCAATAATTTAAACTCATGTTACAATTTATATTTATAATATAATATTCACTTATAATGGCAGAGTAATTGCCGAGACGAGTGTGACGAGATTATCGCATGCAAATATAGTCCAATTTATTTTTTATACTCTTGAGAATTAAAAATGCATAATATCTTGTTTTTGTAACGCACAATATTATATTGATATCCAATTTCTTTCATTCGAATCCAAATGATTTTGAAAATGTGATTTGGTGATCCGTGCAAAGTCAGCAAGTATATTAAATATTTTGTGGCTGGTCTATGGAAGTTATGTGTATAAGGAAATAAACCATTCATCTTCGGAGTCAGTATCTATGTCGAGGGTAGGCATACACAAGCATAGAGTCGATTTGTTCGCTCTGAGGCGTAGCGGCAAGGCATCACAGATACTCACATCTGTTCTAATATACACTGTAGTGATGTCTCCTTGTAATAGTAACACATTGCTCAGTTTGTAGTGCAAAGCGAAAAGACAATAATATTGTATCGCTTAATCTCGAGGGAAATATGTTGGTACCTTTAAGGGTAACTTGTACCAAGTGTTATCTTCAAAGAAACAGACTAAAGGTGACAAGAAAGTGTATATATATATATATATATATATATATATATATATATATATATATATATATATATATATATAGGGGCTAGGCAATGTCTTGTTAGATGACAAGCGGTGGCCCGTCGCAATAGTCCTCAATAACGCCAATACCCTGTTGCAAGAGGGACGATCGTTCCATGACTTATTTTATCTCATAGTGGTCACAAAGTTGTGCAATAACTTATTCCATCCTTATAACTTTCCGTTCAGTAAAAGTTGCAAAACTATTGGTTGAAGAGTCTATAAAGTGTAACTGTATTGTGTTTGTGGAGCGACGGTGTTTTTAACTTTCCAGGGGCGAATCTTTATAAACCTGAAACCAAAAAGCTTTAAGAAGCATTTTAAATAGAGTTCATAATCCCTTTCTTACTTAATTAAAGTTAATTTCAAAAAGTTCAACCCTTAAAACTTTACAGGGCGAAGGAGGAACTTAAAGCGCCGACTTGAAGCCGCCACCGTCACCCCCGTTATTGATTCCCACCCCTTTTTTACCCAGATTTAAAATAATTTACAAAGCCTCTTTAACGTTTGTTTACTTGAAAGTGTGATTTACTTTATTGTTTATGTTTATTTCATTGTTGGTGTAAAGGAAAACTGTTGGGGGATTATTGTTTGATATTTGTTTTCTTTTACACGATATTAGACAAGTCATAGCAGTAACAAACGCTTTATTTACTGGTTTTTCGAGGGGGTTGTATCACTTAAAGGTCAAATAAAAGGGAAAATGTTTTATGTACAATTACCTATAAAGTAAAGAGCCTTGAGATTACTAATTTCATCCAGTAATTTCTTAATATTATATCCGCGGTGGAAATATAATCTCCACGGGTGTAGTATGTTCACAGTATTAGTTTGACAGGAATGGACTTTTTGTGATTAATGTACCTGTAGGCTTTATGTTGAGTGTTTTTTCCGGCTGGAGGGCAGAGGCTCTCTCCACCCTGTTTGGAGCCACATGATGCCTAGATATTACCTTCTTCCTAGTGCCAGGGAATCTTCAAGTCCTCCCTTATCGCCCTTCCTTATCCTTGTGGTTACATGGTTTGTAAGACACGCTTTTGCAACCCTTACACCCCATCGGGGGTTTAAGGTCTCTTCCCTACCCTCCCCAGTAAGTACTGCATGACCGCTTTAAAACTTTATTAAATATTAAAAAAAACATTCTTGTGAATATGTTCTTAAATTTTAAAGAATAATATTTTACAACTTGAAGCAACTGTGGCGTAAATGTTTATATTAAATAAAACCACCTCTCACCACAAATTCAACAAATTTTATTTTAACATTATGTACATAGTTATTTGTAAAATACCTCTGAAGATGTTATACATTTCGATTACAAAGTAATCATCTTCAGAGGTATTTTACAAATAACTATGTACATAATGTTAAAATAAAATTTGTTGAATTTGTGGTGAGAGGTTGTTTTATTTAAAATAAATAATATTTTAATTTGAGAGGAAATATTTTCGGAAACATAAATGCTTTTGTAGTAGAAATGTTTGTCCATTACAATTCCTTGCCACATCAAATTCTTCCTCAGAATGCGTTCCGTATAGAGAGAAGACGTTCCTCAGTATACCATCAGATCATCCGACTATCCAACTATTTAGCCACCATGTACGTTGCAAAATAATTATTTGTATGCTCACTTTAAACGGTTTGTAAACGTCCGTGTATGTAACACCACACAAAGCCCAAAATACGGAAAAGCCTACAACTTTGGCTTCAAATACATGATGGAATGGGATGGAATCACAAGAGGAAGTTTCGATGTAAGATAAAGTAGAAAAGGTAGCAAAGACTGTGTGACGGTTCTTGGGATACACCTGTGCTGAAAACATTGTTGCACTACTGAAGGACCGAATAGGCCGAGTTGTAAAAGGACTGATTTAGTTTGCGCCCAGCAGAGTGGCGACAGTGAGTCATCAAGTCATTAATGTAACAATCTGCACCCACTAGAAATATATATGGGAATAATATATCCATTAGAAATAAATGTGACAGAATTCATGTTTATATAGGCACCCTGTAAGTAGGGAGAAAGTGGTGGTGATAGGGTCCTGCTGACATGATGGTAGTGGTGGTGTGATGTGATGTGATGGTGGCGGTGCTGTTATGGGGTTGGATGTGGTGTTATGATGATGGTACTGGTGTTGCGATGGAAGTGGATGAAGTGTTATGATGATGGCACTGGTGTTGTGATGTTGTATTAGATGGCATGAAGGGAGGGGTGGTGTGATGTGATGGGAGTAGATGTGGTGTTATGATAATAGTAGTGGTGGTGTGATGGAAGTGGTTGTGGTTTAATGATGATGGTACTGGTGTTGTGATGTCGTATTGATGGCATGATGGGAGAGGGGGTGTGCTGTGATGGTGGTGGTGCTGTGATGGGAGTTGATGTGGTGTTGTGATGATGGTACTGGTGTTGTGATGGGAGTGGATGTGATGTTATGATGATGGTAGTAGTGTTGTGATCTCGTATTGATGCCATGATTGGAGTGGCGGTTGTGATATCGTATTGATGCCATGATGGTAGTGGTGGAATGATTTGGTGTGATGGTAGTGGTGTTGTGATGGGAATGGATGTATTGTTATGATGATGATACTGGTGTTGTGATGGGAGTGGACGTGATGTTATGATGATGGTAGTAGTGTTGTGATCTCGTATTGATGCCATGATGGGAGTGGCGGTTGAGATGTATTGATGCCGTGATGGTAGTGTTGGTATGATTTGGTGTGATAGTGGTGGTGTTGTGATGGGAGTGGGTGTAGTGTTATGATGATGGTACTGGTGTTGTGATGTTGTATTGATGCCATGATGGGAGTGGCGGTTGAGATGTACTGATGCCGTGATGGTAGTGGTGGTATGATTTGGTGTGATGGTGGTGGTGTTGTGATGGAAGTGGGTGTAGTGTTATGATGATGGTAGTGGTGTTGTGATCTCGTATTGATGCCATGATGGGAGTGGCGGTTGGGATGTCGTATTGATGCCATGATGGTAGTGGTGGTATGATTTGGGGTGACGGTGGTGGTGTTGTGATGTAGTGTTATGATGATGCAACTTTAAGAAGTATCTCATTATGTCTCATTAAGTATCAGAAGTTAAAAAGTTAATAAGAAATAAGTCATTAAGAATGTGAAAAATAATGTGTAAAGTTCATGAGGAAAGATGGAGATCATTTAAAGGTGAGGAAAGCTGGGAATCTTTCAAAAGTGAGGTACGCTGGGGATCATTCAAAAGTGAGGAAAGCTGGGAATCATTCAAAAGTGAGGAAAGCTGGGGATCATTCAAAAGTGAGAAAGGCTGGGGATCATTCAAAATTGAGGAAAGCTGGGGATCATTCAAAAGTGAGGAAAGTTGAGGATCATTCAGAAGTGAGGAATGCTGGGGATCATTCAAAAGTGAGGAAAGCTGGAGAACATTCAAAAGTGAGGAAAGCTGGGGATCATTCAAAAGTGAGGAAAGAGAAAAGATAGAGGGAGAGAGGGAAAGAAGAAACGGACAGCCAGAGATTATACTTAATTTCAATAATGCCCAATTATTTCTCGTTATTTTCGAGATGGAGCAATAAAAGTACGTCCCGGGCCACTTATCGATAAATGATAACTAATGAGTTAGCTAGACAACATTTTTTTGAGCCCTTTACCAATGTTCCTAAACGCACCCAGCTCTGGTTATCGAATTACTTGAACGTTTTCATTGAGCAAGTAATATCCGGAACCAACTGTCCCTAACTTAACCCCAGTTTGTCTCGTAAATTCCGTGCTTTATTTTTTACAGCCAAGCCCTACATCGGAGCTTAAAAACGCCAAGTTCAGATGCGCTCCCTTGTTGTACCCCCCCCCCGCACGAGTACAGGCTTCAGACTTGGCTGGGTTGTAGTGTTTAGTTCTCGAGTAACCGATCATAAGACACATAATGAATAGCCCCAGTGGGTGGCCGTGATTTTATTACTGGTTCAATAATCTTACAAATTGCAAGTTCATCTTAGAATGGGAGAGGAAATATTATAAAGTGCTTTTGAAATTTACGTTTATTCACCGATTTTATAAATTCGGCTCCATTCAGCTTAGATTTAAAGAAGAAAAACGTGAGCTTTCGTACAGGGACGAATTTTGAGAAATGAAGGCGGCATGTACCCAGCTTGGCAATCGCATTTACGGACGTCATTGAAGTGACGTCACAGAGTTTCTAATATTAATTACCCAGAAACATCAGAAATGAAAACGTTTTGTATGGAGCAAGTCAAGTCATTAATAACGACAATTATAAAAAAATGGTGGTTTTTATAGTTTTAAGGGTAAAATATAGTATGACTAAGAGGCCTGATAAGGGCACGAAATAATACTACACAGATAGCATTAAGGCAGAATAAAGAGGAGGTGTGGTATTACATGTCCAGGGATGCTTATCTGAAGTGTGGACATGAGAAGTGATAGATCCCCTTGTAAGAAGATTAGGCAATGTCGGTTATAAGGAAAAACACATTGAGAACCTATAGTGTGAAATAGAGTTAAACTATCGCATACTTCTAGAAGGTTATTGAACTTAGACCTAACTTTTGTTGGGGTCTAAAAGTGGTCAGAAAACCATTTTAAAAAGAAAAATAAAGAGTATAGGTGGAATAAAGTAGTACTAAGGACGGAATAATATGATCATCTAGCAGTCAAAGTAGTTGTGAAGGAGTGGCACCTGTTTGCATGTGGGTGCTGAGAGAAGTGTAGCCGTTGGTTTGGCGTTCCGAATATATAGTGGACATCGGGCTATCGGCTACACCTAGAGCTGGACGCCTGGTCTAAGAAGTACAAGATACTAGATCCGGGAGATTGGGCCGTGCTTAGAGAGAGCTATGTATCACTAGTTGCCAACAGACGGAAGCAGGAAGTAAATCTGTTTGCATGTGAGTGCTGAGAGTAGTGTAGCCGTTATACTAGATCCGGGTGATTGGGCCGTGCTTAGAGAGAGCTTGGTATCACTAGTTGCCAACAGACGGAAGCAGGAAGTAAATCTGTTTGCATGTGGGTGCTGAGAGACGTGTAGCCGTTATACTAGATCCGGGTGATTGGGCCGTGCTTAGACAGAGCTTGGTATCACTAGTTGGCGACAGACTGAAGCAGGAAGTAAACCTGTTAGAATGTCTGTGGTGAGAGGTATGTAGCCTTTATACTAGATCCGGGAGATTATGTCGTACTTAAAGAGGGCTTGGTATCACTAGTTGCCAACAGACGGAAGCAGGAAGTAAATCTGTTTGCATGGATGTGCAGAGAGATGTGTAGTCGTTATACTAGATCCGGATAATAAGCCGTACTTTGAGAGAGCTTGGTATCACTTGTTGGCTACAGACTGAAGCACGAAGTATACCTGTTTGCATGTGGGTGGTGAAAGGTATGTAATTGTTATACTAGATCCCGGTGATTGGGCCGTACTTAGAGAGGGCTTGGTATCACTTGTTGGCGACAGACTGAAGCAGGAAGTATACCTGTTTGCATGTGGGTGGTGAAAGGTGTGTAATTGTTATACTAGATCCCGGTATTTGGGCCGTACTTAGAGAGGGCTTGGTATCACTTGTTGGCGACAGACTGAAGCAGGAAGTATACCTGTTTGCATGTGGGTGGTGAAAGGTGTGTAATTGTTATACTAGATCCGGGTGATTGGGCCGTGCATAGACAGAGCTTGGTATGACTAGTTGGCGACAGACGGAAGCAGGAAGGTAACATGTTTGCATGTGGGTGGTGAGAGATGTGTAGCTGTTCAACTAGATCCGGATGATTAGCTGTACTTTGAGAGAGCTTGGTATCACTTGTTGGGGATAAACTGAAGCAGGAAGTATACCTGTTTGCATGTGGGTGGTGAAAGGTGTGTAATTGTTATACTAGATCCGGGTGATTGGGCCGTGCTTAGACAGAGCTTGGTATCACTAGTTGGCGACAGACTGAAGCACGAAGTAAACCTGTTTGAATGTCTGTGGTGAGAGGTATGTAGCCTTTATACTAGATCCGGGAGATTAGGTCGTACATAAAGAGGGCTTGGTATCACTAGTTGCCAACAGACGGAAGCAGGAAGTAAATCTGTTTGCATGGATTTGCAGAGAGATGTGTAGTCGTTATACTAGATCCGGATAATAAGCCGTACTTTGAGAGAGCTTGGTATCACTTGTTGGCTACAGACTGAAGCAGGAAGTATACCTGTTTGCATGTGGGTGGTGAAAGATGTGTAATTGTTATACTAGATCCCGGTGATTGGGCCGTACTTAGAGAGGGCTTGGTATCACTTGTTGGCGACAGACTGAAGCACGAAGTATACCTGTTTGCATGTGGGTGGTGAAAGGTGTGTAATTGTTATACTAGATGCCGGTGATTGGGCCGTACTTAGAGAGGTCTTGGTATCACTTGTTGGCGACAGACTGAAGCAGGAAGTACACCTGTATGCATGTGGGTGGTGAAAGGTGTGTAATTGTTATACTAGATCCCGGTGATTGGGCCGTACTTAGAGAGAGCTTGGTATGACTAGTTGGCGACAGACGGAAGCAGGAAGGTAACATGTTTGCATGTGGGTGGTGAGAGATGTGTAGCTGTTCAACTAGATCCGGATGATTAGCTGTACTTTGAGAGAGCTTGGTATCACTTGTTGGGGATAAACTGAAGCAGGAAGTATACCTGTTTGCATGTGGGTGGTGAAAGGTGTGTAATTGTTATACTAGATCCGGGTGATTGGGCCGTGCATAGACAGAGCTTGGTATCACTAGTTGGCTACAGACTGAAGCACGAAGTAAACCTGTTTGAATGTCTGTGGTGAGAGGTATGTAGCCTTTATACTAGATCCGGGAGATTAGGTCGTACATAAAGAGGGCTTGGTATCACTAGTTGCCAACAGACGGAAGCAGGAAGTAAATCTGTTTGCATGGATTTGCAGAGAGATGTGTAGTCGTTATACTAGATCCGGATAATAAGCCGTACTTTGAGAGAGCTTGGTATCACTTGTTGGCTACAGACTGAAGCAGGAAGTATACCTGTTTGCATGTTTGTGTGTGAAAGATGTGTAATTGTTATACTAGATCCCGGTGATTGGGCCGTACTTAGAGAGGGCTTGGTATCACTTGTTGGCGACAGACTGAAGCACGAAGTATACCTGTTTGCATGTGGGTGGTGAAAGATGTGTAATTGTTATACTAGATCCCGGTGATTGGGCCGTACTTAGAGAGGGCTTGGTATCACTTGTTGGCGACAGACTGAAGCACGAAGTATACCTGTTTGCATGTGGGTGGTGAAAGATGTGTAATTGTTATACTAGATCCCGGTGATTGGGGCGTACTTAGAGAGGGCTTGGTATCACTTGTTGGCGACAGACCGAAGCACGAAGTATACCTGTTTGCATGTGGGTGGTGAAAGGTGTGTAATTGTTATACTAGATCCCGGTGATTGGGCCGTACTTAGAGAGGGCTTGGTATCACTTGTTGGCGACAGACTGAAGCAGGAAGTATACCTGTTTGCATGTGGGTGGTGAAAGGTGTGTAATTGTTATACTAGATCCCGGTGATTGGGCCGTACTTAGAGAGAGCTTGGTATGATTAGTTGGGGAAGACGGAAGCAGGAAGTAAGCCTGTTTACAAGTGCGTGGTGAGAAGTGTGACTCCGTTATACTAGATCTGGATGATTAGCTTAACTTTGAGAGAGCTTGGTATCACTTGTTGGGGGCAAACTGAAACACGAAGTATACCTATTTGCATGTGGATGGAGAAAGGTGTGTAATTGTTACACTAGATCCCGGTGATTGGGCTGTACTTAGAGAGAGCTTGGTGTGACTAGTTGGCGACAGACGGACGCAGGACGTAAACCTGTTTGCATGTGGGTGGTGTGATGTTTGTAGCCGTATTACTATATCCCATAGATTTTGCCGTACTTACAGCTAGCTTGGTGTTTACATGTGGTTGCTGAGAGATGTGTAGCAGTTATACTAGATCCGGATGATTAGCCTTACTTTTAGAGAGCTTGGTATCACTAGTTGGCGGCATACGGAAGCAGGAGGTAAACCTGTTTTCATGTAGCTGGTGAGAGGTGTGACTTCGTTATACTAGATCCGGATGATTAGTCGTACTTTAAGAGAGCTTGGTATCACTAGTTGGCGTCAGACGGAAGCAGGACGTAAACCTGTTTGCATGGGGGTTTTGTGAGGTGTGAGGCCGTTATAATAGAACCGGGTGATTGGACCGAACGTAGGGAGATCTTGGTATCACTAGTTGGCGGAACACACAACCAGGAAGGAAACCTGTTTGCATGTGGATAGTGAGAGATGTGTAATTATCCAAATAGATCCGGATGATTAGCCGTACTTTGAGAGTCCTTGGTATCACTAGCTGGCTCCGACGGAAGCAGGAAGTAAATGTGTTTGCATGTAGGTGGTGAGACGTATGTAGCCTTTTTTTAGATGCGGATGATTCTCCGTACTTTGAGAGATCTTGCTATCACTAGTTGGCGGAAGACGGAAGCAGGAAGTTTACCTGTTTGCAAGTGGGTGGTGAGAGATGTGTAGCCGTTATACTAGATCCGGATGATTAGCCGTACTTTGAGAGAGCTTGGTATGACTAGTTGCGGAAGACGGAAGAAGGAAGTAAACCTGTTTGCATGTTTGTGGTGAGAGGTGTGTAGCGTTATAATAGATGTGGATTATTAGCGCGTACATAGAGAGAGCTTGGTATCACTTGTTGGCGACAGACTGAAGCAGGATGTTAACCTGTTTGCATGTGGGTGGAAAAAGGTGTGTTGCGGTTATGCTAGATCCGGGTGTTTAAGCTTAACTTTGAGAGAGTTTGGTATCACTAGTTGGCAACAGACGGGGATTAAATCTGTTTGCATGTTTGTTGTGAGAGCAGTGTAGCCGTTATAATAGATCCGGATGATTAGCCGTACAAAGAGAGAGCTTGGTATCACTAGTTGGCGACAGACTAAAGCAGGAAGTAAACCAGTTTGTATGCGGGTGGTGAGAGGAGTGTAGCCGTTGTACTAGATCCGTATGATTAGCTGTACTTTGAGAGAGCTTGGTATCACTAGTTGGCGACAGACTGAAGCAGGATGTTAACCTGTTTGTATGTGGGTGCTGAGAGATGTGTAGCCGTTATACTAGATCCGGATGATTAGCTGTACTTTGAGAGAGCTTGGTATCACTAGTTGGCGACAGACTGAAGCAGGATGTTAACCTGTTTGTATGTGGGTGCTGAGAGATGTGTAGCCGTTATACTAGATGTGGATTATTAGCCGTACTTTGAGAGAGCTTGGTATCACTAGTTGGCGACAGACTGAAGCAGGATGTTAACTTGTTTGTATGTGGGTGCTGAGAGGAGTGTAGCCGTTATACTAGATGTGGATTATTAGCCGTACTTTGAGAGAGCTTGGTATCACTAGTTGGCGACAGACTGAAGCAGGATGTTAACTTGTTTGCATGTTTGTGTTGAGAGGTGTGTAGCCGTTATACTAGATGTGGATTATTAGCCGTACAAAGAGAGAGCTTGGTATCACTAGTTGGCGACAGACTGAAGCAGGATGTTAACCTGTTTGTATGTGGGTGCTGAGAGATGTGTAGCCGTTATACTAGATCCGGATGAGTAGGGGTACTCTGAGAGAGCTTGGTATCACTAGTTGGCGACAGACTGAAGCAGGATGTTAACCTGTTTGTATGTGGGTGCTGAGAGATGTGTAGCCGTTATACTAGATGTGGATTATTAGCCGTACAAAGAGAGAGCTTGGTATCACTAGTTGGCGACAGACTGAAGCAGGATGTTAACCTGTTTGTATGTGGGTGCTGAGAGGAGTGTAGCCGTTATACTAGATGTGGATTATTAGCCGTACTTTGAGAGAGCTTGGTATCACTAGTTGGCGACAGACTGTAGCAGGATGTTAACCTGTTTGTATGTGGGTGCTGAGAGATGTGTAGCCGTTATACTAGATGTGGATTATTAGCCGTACTTTGAGAGAGCTTGGTATCACTAGTTGGCGACAGACTGAAGCAGGATGTTAACCTGTTTGCATGTGGGTGCTGAGAGGAGTGTGGCCGTTATGCCAGATGTGGATTATTAGGCGTACAAAGAGAGAGCTTGGTATCACTAGTTGGCGACAGACTGAAGCAGGATGTTAACCTGTTTGTATGTGGGTGCTGAGAGATGTGTAGCCGTTATACTAGATGTGGATTATTAGCCGTACAAAGAGAGAGCTTGGTATCACTAGTTGGCGACAGACTGAAGCAGGATGTTAACCTGTTTGTATGTGGGTGCTGAGAGGAGTGTAGCCGTTATACTAGATGTGGATTATTAGCCGTACAAAGAGAGAGCTTGGTATCACTAGTTGGCGACAGACTGAAGCAGGATGTTAACCAGTTTGTATGCGGGTGCTGAGAGATGTGTAGCCGTTATACTATATCCGGTTGATTAGCCGTACAAAGAGAGAGCTTGGTATCACTAGTTGGCGACAGACTGAAGCAGGATGTTAACTTGTTTTTATGTGGGTGCTGAGAGATGTGTAGCCGTTATACTAAATGTGGATTATTAGCCGTACAAAGAGAGAGCTTGGTATCACTAGTTGGCGACAGACTGAAGCAGGATGTTAACCTGTTTGTATGTGGGTGCTGAGAGATGTGTAGCCGTTATACTAGATCCGGATGATTAGGGGTACTCTGAGAGAGCTTGGTATCACTAGTTGGCGACAGACTGAAGCAGGATTTTAACCTGTTTGTATGTGGGTGCTGAGAGATGTGTAGCCGTTATACTAAATCCGGTTGATTAGCCGTACTTTGAGAGAGCTTGGTATGACTAGTTGGGGAAGACGGAAGCAGGAAGTAAACCTGTTTGCATGTGGGTGGTGAGAGATTTGTAGCCGTTATACTAGATGTGGATTATTAGCCGTACAAAGAGAGAGCTTGGTATCACTAGTTGGCGACAGACTGAAGCAGGATGTTAACTTGTTTTTATGTGGGTGCTGAGAGATGTGTAGCCGTTATACTAAATGTGGATTATTAGCCGTACAAAGAGAGAGCTTGGTATCACTAGTTGGCGACAGACTGAAGCAGGATGTTAACCTGTTTGTATGTGGGTGCTGAGAGATGTGTAGCCGTTATACTAGATGTGGATTATTAGCCGTACAAAGAGAGAGCTTGGTATCACTAGTTGGCGACAGACTGAAGCAGGATGTTAACTTGTTTTTATGTGGGTGCTGAGAGATGTGTAGCCGTTATACTAAATGTGGATTATTAGCCGTACAAAGAGAGAGCTTGGTATCACTAGTTGGCGACAGACTGAAGCAGGATGTTAACCTGTTTGTATGTGGGTGCTGAGAGATGTGTAGCCGTTATACTAGATGTGGATTATTAGCCGTACTTTGAGAGAGCTTGGTATCACTAGTTGGCGACAGACTGAAACAGGATGTTAACCTGTTTGTATGTGGGTGCTGAGAGATGTGTAGCCGTTATACTAGATGTGGATTATTAGCCGTACAAAGAGAGAGCTTGGTATCACTAGTTGGCGACAGACTGAAGCAGGATGTTAACTTGTTTTTATGTGGGTGCTGAGAGATGTGTAGCCGTTATACTAGATGTGGGTTATTAGCCGTAAAAAGAGAGAGCTTGGTATCACTAGTTGGCGACAGACTGAAGCAGGATGTTAACCTGTTTGTATGTGGGTGCTGAGAGATGTGTAGCCGTTATACTAGATGTGGATTATTAGCCGTACAAAGAGAGAGCTTGGTATCACTAGTTGGCGACAGACTGAAGCAGGATGTTAACCTGTTTGTATGTGGGTGCTGAGAGATGTGTAGCCGTTATACTAGATGTGGATTATTAGCCGTACAAAGAGAGAGCTTGGTATCACTAGTTGGCGACAGACTGAAGCAGGATATTAACTTGTTTTTATGTGGGTGCTGAGAGATTTGTAGCCGTTATACTAGATGTGGATTATTAGCCGTACAAAGAGAGAGCTTGGTATCACTAGTTGGTGACAGACTGAAGCAGGATGTTAACCTTTTTGTATGTGGGTGCTGAGAGATGTGTAGCCGTTATACTAGATGCGGATTATTAGCCGTACAAAGAGAGAGCTTGGTATCACTAGTTGGCGACAGACTGAAGCAGGATGTTAACCTGTTTGTATGTGGGTGCTGAGAGATGTGTAGTCGTTATACTAGATGTGGATTATTAGCCGTACAAAGAGAGAGCTTGGTATCACTAGTTGGCGACAGACTGAAGCAGGATGTTAACCTGTTTGTATGTGGGTGCTGAGAGATGTGTAGCCGTTATACTAGATGTGGATTATTAGCCGTACAAAGAGAGAGCTTGGTATCACTAGTTGGCGACAGACTGAAGCAGGATGTTAACCTGTTTGTATGTGGGTGCTGAGAGATGTGTAGCCGTTATACTAGATGTGGATTATTAGCCGTACAAATAGAGAGCTTGGTATCACTAGTTGGCGACAGACTGAAGCAGGATGTTAACTTGTTTTTATGTGGTGCTGAGAGATGTGTAGCCGTTATACTAGATCCGGATGATTAGGGGTACTCTGAGAGAGCTTGGTATCACTAGTTGGCGACAGACTGAAGCAGGATGTTAACCTGTTTGTATGTGGGTGCTGAGAGATGTGTAGCCGTTATACTAGATCCGGATGATTAGGGGTACTCTGAGACAGCTTGGTATCACTAGTTGGCGACAGACTGAAGCAGGATGTTAACCTGTTTGTATGTGGGTGCTGAGAGATGTGTAGCCGTTATACTAAATCCGGTTGATTAGCCGTACTTTGAGAGAGCTTGGTATGACTAGTTGGGGAAGACGGAAGCAGGAAGTAAACCTGTTTGCATGTGGGTGGTGAGAGATTTGTAGCCGTTATACTAGATTCGGCTGATTGGCTCGTTCGTAGGGAGTGCTTGGTATCACTAGTTTGCGGCAGACAGATGCAGGAAGTAAACCTGTTTCCATGTGGGTGGTGAGAGGTGTGTAGTTGTTCCACTAGATCCGGATGATTAGGCCGTACTTAGATTGAGCTTCGTATCACTAGTTTGCGACAGACTGAAACAGGAAGTAAACCTTTTTGCATGTGGGTGGTGAGAGGTGTGTAGCCGTTGTACTAGATCCGGATTATTAGCTGTATTTTGAGAGCGCTTAATATCACTAGTTGGCGACAGACGGAAGCAGGAAATAAACCTGTTTGCATGTGGGTGGTGTGAGGTGTGTAGCCGTTATACTAGATCCGGATGATTAGCCGTACTTTGAGAGAGCTTGGTATGACTAGTTGGGGAAGACGGAAGCAGGAAGTAAGCCTGTTTACAAGTGCGTGGTGAGAAGTGTGACTCCGTTATACTAGATCTGGATGATTAGCTTAACTTAGAGAGAGCTTGGTATCACTAGTTAGCAACAGACGGAAGCAGGAATTAAATCTGTTTGCATGTTTGTTGTGAGAGCAGTGTAGCCGTTATACTAGATCCGTATGATTAGCCGTATATAGAGAGAGCTTTGTATCACTAGTTGGCGACAGACTGAAGCAGGAAGTAAACCTGTTTGCATGTGGGTGTTGAGAAGTTTGTAGCCATTATACTATATCCGGTAGGTTAGGTCGTGCTTAGAGCTACCTTGGTATCACTAGTTTGCGACAGACGGAAGTACTAAGTAAACCTGTTTGCATGTGGGTGGTGAGAGATTTGTAGCCGTTATACTAGATCCGGCTGATTGGCTTGTTCGTAGGGAGTGCTTGGTATCACTAGTTTGCGGCAGACGGATGCAGGAAGTAAACCTGTTTGCATGTGGGTGGTGAGAGGTGTGTAGTTGTTATACTAGATCCGGATGATTGGGCCGTACTTAGATTGAGCTTCGTATCACTTGTTGGCGACAGACTGAAGCAGGAAGTAAACCTGTTTGCTAGTTGGTGGTGAGAGATGTGTAGCTGTAATATTAGATCCGGGTGATTGGGGCATATTTAGAGAGAGCTTGGTATCACTAGATGGCGGAAGACGGAAGCAGGAAGTAAGCCTGTTTACAAGTGCGTGGTGAGAAGTGTGACTCCGTTATACTAGATCTGGATGATTAGCCGTACTTAGAGTGAGCTTGGTATCACTAGTTGGCGACGGACGGAAGCAGGAAGTAAACCTTTGTGCATGTGGGTGCTAAGAGATGTGTAGCGATATCCTAGAACCGGTAGATTAGCCGTACTTTGAGAGAGCTTGATATCACTAGTTGGCGGCAGACTGAAGCAGGACGGTAACCCTTTTTGCATGTTGGTGGTGAGAGATGTGTAGCTGTGCTACTAGATCCGGATGATTAGCTGTACTTTGAGAGAGCTTGGCAGCACAAGTTGATGACAGACTGAAGCAGGAAGTAAACCTGTTTGCATGTGGGTGCTGAGAGATGTGTAGCGGTTCTACTAGATCCGGATCATTAGCCGTACTTTGAGTGAGCTTGGTATCACTACTTGGCGACAGACTGAAGCAGGAAGTATCCTTTTTGCATGTGGTTGGTGAGAGGTGTGTAGCCGTTATACTAGATCCGGGGGATTGGTTCGTATTTAGAGAGAGGACATTTTGATGAATTTATAATTAATGTATATTTTATATTAAAAAGTAACTAAAATAAAAATTATCTCTCACCTAAGAAGGAATTCACATTTTTGCTTATTACTTGTTTTAAATATAAACTCTACGACGGACTATCACGTACAATAAGGTTGGCAACGCTGTATAAATCTTTATCTCTATTCATACTGTAATAAGTCTCTCAGGCACGGAATTCAATTCGCTGAAAGCAAGTTTTACGCAAAAGTAAACAAGTTTTACTTCCACAGCAAGAACAGGAAATGACGTCTTGTTCAGGGCATTTATTGCGGTAGCTGCAGTAACGAAGTTTCTACGTCGAACGGTTTTGTGCTATAAACAACTGAACGTGTAAGTTCGTAAGAAAGTTCTCAAGATGAGAGTCGAGACGCTTAGACCTAGAACTAAAATACCGAGAAATTAGTTTTTACTCACTAGAGAAATACAGGAACAATTTAATATAGGTTTCTTGGACCAAAACAAGAGCGTGTGCACAAGAATTGCTTAACAAGAAGGGTGCAGTTTCTCCGATAACTATTTGCGATGAAGTGACCCAGTTGCTTTTCAACCCCCCCTTCGTATCGCGAAATTAACGAAGTAAAACTTGCAGCCGCGCCAAAACTATAGGGAACATAACAAGCGGGCTGTCGTCATCTGTGGAGGATTTATTTCCCCACCGGCTGCGTACAGTGAAGTCATTATTCAGTTTAAAAATCAGAAACGTCGTGCCCACTTATTCCGCAACGGCGCAAGCTTAATCTGCTCGGAAAATATGCTTTCCTTTAGGACAATATTTTTTTTGTATTGCACAGGTGGTAGACAATTCCTGGAGAAGACAAAAGTAAAAAGAATAATATATTCTAGGGCTAAAATTGCAACTTACTTGAATGCAGAACTATAGATGCCAAATATATTATAATAATTTAGGTATGAAATTTAAAAAAATGTACTCTATTGAGATAGTTAAGAAATAAACATTTAAATATCTGCACACGAACTCACAAAACAATATACTTTATTGTTATACGCATTTCAATGACTTATGTCATCATCATCATTGACACCCCTACAAATTTACATCTGCAATTACAACTACATTGGAAACGAGTATTGCAATAAATGAAATGTGAACGAATACGGGGGAGCCATCTGGTGTTAAAATAACAAAATTTGTTAAAGTTATTCTTATTGAGATTTTTTCAGCCTCGTTTGGCTAAATTAGAAGTAATATAAATAAAAATATATAAAGTCAATTCTTACTTAAATCAAGAAACAAATATTTTATTTTATTTACTTTTTATATATAAATACTATTATATATAATTAAAGTAAACTTAACCTTAGCGTTAAAACAGCTGTTCCCTCACATAACATAAAATCAGCTGTTTTTATGAAATCATATGTTATCACTTATTTTAAGCCAAATGGAAAGAAATGACTATATTGCATACCTTGCCCCTTTTGTGAAGAGATTTCCTCTCATATAAAAGTAATGAATTAATTAGTATTTGAAAAAACCGTATTAACATCAAGTGTCATGCACTACAAGTTTAAAAAAATGCATTTGAACTAAGGAGAATGTAAACTAATAGAAGTAGTTGAATAACAAAATTAGATTAATTCATTCCAATAGGGACTTTTCCAGCCTCGTTTTGAAGCTCATTTGGCTATAGCAAAAACAAAATAAGGAACAAAGTGCGGTAAATGCTACAAAGATGAGTAAAACAATTTCTGAGGCAGAGAAAGTTACATTCATTCAAGACAAAAAACGTTAGAATGAGTGTAAAGCTATACAGACAGACAACATGTTCAAGATAGGTAACAGTATTTTAATGGAAAGAGTCTCTGGCGTAGGCTGATAGATGTGTGTGTGTGTGTGTGTATGTATGTGTGTATACGTACGTGTGTATGTGTGTGTGTGTGTGTGTGTGTGTGTGTGTGTGTGTGTGTGTGTATTAAACCGAAAGAGACAACCTGTATAAAAAATTAAGCAATTTTCTAAAATGTATTAAACAAGTTATTAAATTTTATAAACTTTTTACTTACTTACATACTAATTAAGTAAGTATTTCCATTTCGATTATTAAGGAAATATCTTCACAACCTGTTGGGAATCATTGTAACAGGTTCCTCTTAAGATGATTGTCTAATAATCGAAACGTACATTAGAATTTGTAAGTAATAAATATCGTAAATGATGAGGTTTTATTTACTATTAAAAGTTTGCCACATTTTCTTTAAATTTTAAATAACTTGTATAAAATTTTGATTAGAAAGCTTTTTTATTGAAAAATTTTAAACAGCTTGAGTTTTATTTATAATGTAGCCTGTTACTTTTAAAATAATATTTTGTAACGTTTTTGTGAGATTTTTTTAAAATTGTCCGTTTTACATAAGAATAAAGTTGTTATACGGTGATCTTACTTCTAAAATAAATAATTTTCTAAAATAACATGAAACATAATTATATTACCAAAAATAATACCACAGAACACAATTTTCATGAGTTTTGTATAACTACTTTTTTTTTGTGAATCAAAGTTTATAATGTCACATATCTACCAATAACTCAATCATTTTGTCTAAGAAAATAATCTTATCTTTCAATTTAAAATCTACATCTTACCTGAATATATTTTACAAGACACCAAAACTATTATCCAAAACAAGCACTCACAGCACTTTGTATCTAGTTACGAAAAAACCGGTGTTCAAAAACCAAAATAGTTTTACACACTTTGCGAAACGCAGCATTGTCAACGCAGACGACGAACTGACTGTGTTAAAGGCGATTGAAGGCGCTGACCTAAGCAGTGTTGCCAACTGGGAGAGCAAAAATATCGTACTCGTTTCACGAAGGCATGTTGGTCATGCTTGGCTTTAACATGTGCGTTCCATGAGAGTGGTTGACTGATTCCAGCTACATTTAACATTTTGTAAAGAGAAACTAGTGGAAATATAGTATTGAATGTAACGTGCAGAAAGAACCATCGACGATTATCTCAAATATAAGACTATCACAAATCTTAGAGAAAATTAATAACGATTTTAAAATGACATATTTTTCCCGTTCTTTGATTTACCAAATTTCCCATTTCAATTCCTTCTATTAGTTCACACTCTCCCTATATCCTACATCTTGTACAAATTTTCAATTGTATCCTGTGTTCATCCAATCAAGTTCAAATAATTTTTTTAAAACTTGTAGTGGAGGACACGATGTTAAAACATTTTTTTCAAATATTAATTCAATAATTAAATTCAAGGCGCAAGGTATGCAATATAGTTACTCCATTTGGCCTAAGATTAGTGATAATATAAATTATGGTTTCATAAAACAGCTTATTTCATAACTTGCAGTTTTTGTGTTGTACATCTTGAGGTTTTTATAGAAACAAACAACTGTAATACGCCTCTTTTATGTTACAGGTTATGTGGTACAACATCTGTTTTAACACATAGATTGTCTTACTTTATTTATATTAAATATATTTATTTAATAAAAAGTGACTAAAATAGTTATAATCTTTGTTGACCCGAGTAGGAATTGACTTTATAACTTGGATTGTAATACTTGTTTTGTCGCCAGATGACTCCACCGCATTCATTGTTTTATGCCAATATATATGTTAACGTCTCTAGAATATTATAATAATTTTGGCATCGATAGTTCTGCATTCAAATCTTTTTTATTTTTTTATAATAAGATTACTGAAATAAATTTATAAAGAAAATAACAACATCTAAGTCAAGTGAGCACTTGAGTTATAAATTCATCTGGATCGTGTAAAAATACACCTCACTTATAATGTTTACGAAGTGGAAAGGTTTATCCACCCTTAAAAGCTTCTAAAAACTATCAAGGGGAATATAGGTCAGTGGTTTTATTGACGTGCACCTCGTCTTTCCGAATAATGCTTCCACCATGTAAAACGACTTCATAGATAAGACCTCCAGTTTCTCCAGGCGTATAAATTTCCAGTACAATAGGGCCGGTATCTTCCGACTTCCGGTTCACTTTACTTCCGGTAACAATTTTAACTTTATTCTTCTAATTGCAATAACAAGAATATGAATTTTTTAAAGTGAATTCTTTCTTAAAACAACAAAGAAATATTTTATATTAATTTTTTTTTAATTTTATAATTACAATTAATACAAAAATATTTATATACATATGAGTTATATCAGAAAATTAATAATAAGTGGCAACATTGATAGCGAATTTTGTTGCAATTTTCCATTTTCCTTTCTATGTGTGGTGTTGGACTATAATGTTTGTTTGTTACTATTTATATGCTTTCTGTTTTTCGTCGCTTGCATTGTATTGTAGTTTCTTTTCACTTTCCTTTTGCATTATCCGTTTGTGGATTAACACTCGATACTGTTAATCCAGTTGGTTTGTTTATATTATTCTTATGATTGATTTTTAATCATAGAGAATTTTTTACGATATTGTGTGGTAACCATGGCTACAATTTAAGGTTGTCAACGACTACCAGATGGGTGAAAAATAAATTCATATACATCCTTGTGAAGTACATTTCTAGCAATGGAAAAGTTGGCTCAGTGCCAAAGCGCTAGACTTCGAACACGAAGTTACTCAGTTAGAATCCAACCTAGAGCCCCCAAATTTATATAACTTATTTATTGAATAAATATTTGAGAAAACTGTATTAAAATCAATTGTTATCCATTATAGGTTAAAATAAAATTTTATTTGACCTTGATTGGATGAATAAACACGTATTTTGTTAAAGATTGAAAATTTATACATTATACGTATCATGAGAGCGTGAACTAATAAAAGGAATTGAAAAACATCTTTTCAGACGCTAAGAGAAAACATATAGTTACCTAATAGACACAATATAGACATAATGTAACCATGATAGACAATGGTGTAACCACGATACAGGCAAGGTGTAATCATGATATAACAATGGTGTAATCATAATAAAGGCATATTGTAACCACGATATAGGCATAATGTAACCAAGATATAGGGCATGGTGTAGCCACGATATAGGCAAGGTGTAACCATGATATAGGCATGGTGTAACCACGATATAACAATGGTGTAATAACAATAAAGGCATAGTGTAACCATGATTTAGGCATAGTGTAACCGCGATATAGGCACGGTGTAACCACGATATAGGCATGGTGTAACCACGATATAGGCATTGTGTAACTACGATGTAATAATGATGTAATCATTATATAGGCATGGTATAATCACGATATAACCAAGGTGTAACCACGATATAGATGAGATGTAACCATGATATAAGAATGGTGTAACCACGATATGGGCGAGATGTAACCATGATACAGGAATGGTGTAACTACGATATAGGCGAGATGTAACCATGATATAGGAATGGTGTAACCACTGTATAATAATGGTGTAACTACGGATATAGGCATGGTGTAACCACAATATATACTTAAGATGTAGGAATGGCGTAGCCACGATTCTATAGAGGTAACCCGAGAAAGGGCGTCCGCAGGTGGCGGAGAGAACGCCCAACCAGCTACGGCTGTGGTGAGAGTGTACGTAATACCACCTGGTACAGTTACCATGCAATCATGGTATAGTCACGGGAAAGCCAAGTGTACTCACTCTAACGTCATATTTGCAACCTCTCAAACCTAATGTACCAGACGAATGAGATCAATCTGTGTGTGGCGACACTGAACAAAGCACGTTTCTTACCGGGCTTCCCAGTCATCGTCGCTTCCCTTAGGCGTTAGGTCACCTTTAGACATTAGGGCAACCTTAGACCTTAACTGACACGTTTGGAGAGTAAGTCGATACTTTGGTTAAACTATAACAGTATAGTTTCTTCCAAAAGTAGCTACAGTTACGGTCAAAAAAGCGGTACTTACAAAGTCTTGTTAAGCCTATTCTAACTGCAAAAAGTAGCAGAGAAACTTTACAAAAATATAAAGGAAGCGCAGATATCATTAAAGTTAATTTATAGAAGTGAAAAGTGTTTTGACGGAGACGGGAATTCGATAAATGGCAGCAAACCCAATCTAGATGCGCAGCGTTTCCTTTAATCAGATTAAAAAAGTTTGCTTCGGTTTGAAGGGAAATCTGAAATGAATGGTTTTCACAACGTTCTCACTGGGTTTGGCCTTATAAGTGGATACGTTGTCGCCTACTGTATGAACCTCCCCTATTATGGAAGGTACGCGACGACGGGCAATATTGTATATCTTTCATCCCCTTGTCTGCTCTCCTTCAAGATGCCGGTACCCATAATGGCCACTTTGACTCTGGAAGCACACTCCCTTCTCCTTTCACATATCCTCTTTCTTAAGATCTTGCCCTTATTTATCCCCTGAAGGATTTCATATTTATATGTAATATGACCGAGGTATTGTATTTACTAGTCTTGAAACATGTTTTCCACCCTACCCACCCTTCGTACTATCCGCCATTTTCCTACTCTGCAAACCCTTTTCATCCTTCTTTCTTCAGAGGGAGGCCTAATGCTAGGCACCAATTCGTGACCCCGGTAGAGAGTAGGTGAGGTTGAGGTACGTGATGCCCTAATCTCCCTCTACCAGGGCTTGTATATTCCTCCCTTCACTCCCCCTACATTTACAACCCTTCTCATCCTTCTTTCTTCAAAAGGAGGGTTAATGGTAGGCACCTCTTCGTGACCCCGGTACAGAGTAGGTGAGCTTGAGGCACGTGATAACCTAATCCCCCTCTACCAGGGCTGCTTGTATGTTCCTCCCTTCATTGCCCCTACATTTACAACCCTTCTCATCCTTCTTTGTTCAGAGGGAGGCTTAATGGTGCGCAAAATATGTTAACTCGTCATAAGCACAGTAAGTTTTGACACTGATTAATAATCAGAAAAAACACAAACATTCTTAATGGAAACATATTTCCTATAACTATATAGCAAAGAGTACTAGGAAGCTAAACAGCCTTTCACACAACTTGTACGTAGTACAGAAAGTAATTATAAATTGCACGTTTAATTAGACGCCATTATTAAGTTTAGGCATTGAGAGGTCTCTGGTTATAACCTGTGTAAAGTTCACATTTACGCCAGGAAACATATGCCTAGTAACACAGATTGTACTGGGTACCCGACTTGTAATACTGGACAGGGTTACCAACTTTTAAACAAAAATGTTGGATTTACAAATCATGACAGTGATTTAAATTTAGTTTTATCAGTATTTTTAACTAAATCAGTGTTGCCAGTAGATGAAATAAATTTATCGTACAAACAGGTTTGCTGATTCAATAAGACTATTCAGTGTTGGAAACATTACAAAAACAACGCACGTTCCTTAATGACGGTATTGTTGAAATCCTCGCCTGCATTGAATGCTCGCATGCAAGTAGATGTGTTAAATCCGATTCTTGCGTATATTGGAACTTTTATGTAAATAAAGTTGTCATCAAAATTCAATCAGCAACGACGATGTTCGTAGGGAATTTATTATCGATTAAAAATTCATTCGATTGTGATTCTGTATTCATTGGTAAGGAATTAAAAACTCGCCTTGTCCGAAGGAACATAAAATGTAAAAATAAAACGTCCGGCTTTAGTTTCTCATTAGCTTCAATAGAGCCCGATCGGTATATTCCCATTACACCAAGGGAACAAAATTGTCCTTACCCTTACGCATTTTTAAATGTTTTTTTCATTTGTATTAAAACGGTTGATCCCTTTAATTCTAACCTTATTTAATCCAGGTAGAGTACTGTCACAAAAGATTTTCCTAAATGTAAGGGTTTTTCTTTATCATTATTAATATATGTTCATATTATACAACCCCTCCCCACACACACACACACACGCACGCACGCGTGCAAACATGGACACTAACACTTACTCTCTCTCTCTCTCACACACACACACACACACACACACACACACACACACACACACACACACACACACACACACACACACACACACACACACACACACACACACATACCCACACACACACACACACATATCCACACACACGCACACACACACACACACACACACACACACACACACACACACACACACACACACACACACACACACACACATACCCACACACACGCACACACACACACACATACCCACACACACACGCACACACACACACACACACACACACACACACACACACACACACACACACACACACACACACACACATACCCACACACACGCACACACACACACACATATCCACACACACGCACACACACACACACATACCCACACACACGCACACACACACACACACACACACACACACACACACACACACACACACACACACACACACACACACACACACACACACATACCCACACACACATACCCACACACACGCACACACACACACACACACACACACACACACACAAACTCACACAGATGCACAATTAAGTGTAGCGTATTTCACATTTTGCTTACCAGAAGGTCTAATATTATTTAAAAATAATACCCAGTCTATAATTCACTGTTGATTCTTGCACGTGATAGGTCACGTTTTTAATTTGTTTGCTGATAGCTTACTGTTTGCAGAGGTCTGCCTTACTGGCAAGAACATTGAATGACAGCGCTTAGTATCTGGATACGCGGTCCTCTACACTGGTTGTAGTGTTGTGTTTATAGCACAAGTACCTACACCCTTCCTATACATAATATAAGATCTTTAACTGAAGGATTTGTTAACTATGTAAGCAAGTGGTCAACTACAATACTTTTTTTCCCTTACACAACTTTGAATCTTGTAACTTCTATTTATTCATTAAAAAATTATATTCCAGTCATTAATTTACAGCTAACTTTTTTTACTGTAAGTAATTCTAAGTAATTTATAAATAAAAAACTAATTGTTTATAATGCTTACATAACTCGACTTTAACAGTTTTACAAATTTAAATACTCAGGGGTAAAGGGTATATCGATTGTTTGGTAATGTTTGACGAATTGAAATGCGACATGAAAGAGCATGATTTAATATTGCAAAATGTATACTTATAGAAAAATTAAATACTCAACCAATAACGAAAGACTTACTTTATTTGACTTATCGGTAAAATTATTTGGTGGCATACAATGTTACCGTTAACATCTGTAAAATTAAATTGTAAAATCTGCGTGGATTACATGCTCGGCTCTACATGATGGATGGGGTGGAGCAGGAGGTGGGGCTAGACCCTGACCTCCCACCGAACGGAGTATTAGTGTCTACAAACCCCTTGTGGACCAGTCCGTCGCTACGTCACGTTTGTTGAGAGGCAGAAGGTGGGGCTACTAGACCCTGACCTCCCGCCGTACGGAGTAATAGTGTCTACAAACCCCTTGTGGACCAGTCCGTCGCTACGTCACGTTTGTTGAGAGGCAGAAGGTGGGGCTACTAGACCCTGACCTCCCACCGTACGGAGTACTAGTGTCTACAAACCCCTTGTGGACCAGTCCGTCGCTACGTCACGTTTGTTGAGAGGCAGAAGGTGGGGCTCCTAGACCCTGACCTCCAACCGTACGGAGTATTAGTGTCTACAAACCCCTTGTGGACAGTCTGACGCTACTTCACGTTTGTTGAGAGGCCAAAGGTGGGGCTACTAGACCCTGACCTCCCAACGTACGGAGTATTAGTGTCTACAAACCCCTTGTGGACCAGTCTGACGCTACTTCACGGTTGTTAAGAGGCAAAAGTTGGGGCTACTAGACCCTGACCTCCCACCGTACGGACTATAGTGTCTATAAACCCCTTGTGGACCAGTTTGACGCTACGTCACGTTTGTTGAGGGGCAGAAGGTGGGGCTACTAGACCCTGACCTCCCACCGTACGGAGTATTAGTGTCTACAAACCCCTTGTGGACCAGTCTGACGCTACTTCACGGTTGTTAAGAGGCAAAAGTTGGGGCTACTAGACCCTGACCTCCCACCGTACGGACTATAGTGTCTATAAACCCCTTGTGGACAGTCTGACGCTACTTCACGTTTGTTGAGAGGCCAAAGGTGGGGCTACTAGACCCTAACCTCCCAACGTACGGAGTATTAGTGTCTACAAACCCCTTGTGGACCAGTCTGACGCTACTTCACGGTTGTTAAGAGGCAAAAGTTGGGGCTACTAGACCCTGACCTCCCACCGTACGGACTATAGTGTCTATAAACCCCTTGTGGACCAGTTTGACGCTACGTCACGTTTGTTGAGGGGCAGAAGGTGGGGCTGCTAGATCCTTATCTCCCACCGTACGGAGTATTAATATCTACAAATCCAGTGTGGACCAGTCTGACGCTACGTCACGGATGTGGAGAGGCAGAAGATTTGGCTAAACTCTGAACTTTCGCCGAACGGAGTATTATTGTTTACAAAGCTGTTTTGAACCGGCCGGACCCTATGTCACCTTTGTGGAGAGGCAGGAGGTGGGGCTGCTAGACTCTGAACTCTAGCCGAACGGAATACTAGTGTTTACAAAACCTCTTTAAACAAGCCTGACACTAAGTCATGGATATGGGGTGGCAGGAGGGGAGACTAGACTCTGAACTCTACCCGAAAGGAGTATAATTGGTTACAAAGCTCCTGTGATCCCCCTTAATGCTATGCCAGGGATGTGGAGGGGTAGGAGGGGAGACTAGACTCTGAACACTCCCCGAATGGAGTATTATTGGTTACAAAACTCCTGTGATCCACCCTAGCGCTAAGTCACGGATGTGGAGGGGCAGGAGGGGAGACTAGACTCTGAACTCTCGCCGAATGGAGTATTAGTGTTTAAAAAGTCCCTGTGAATAACCGTAACGCTAAGTCATGGGTGTGGAGGGGCAGGAGGGGAGACTAGACTCTGAACTCTCGCCGAATGGATTATTAGTGTTTAAAAAGTCCCTGTGAATAACCGTAACGCTAAGTCATGGGTGTGGAGGGGCAGGAGGGGAGACTAGACTCTGAACTCTCGCCAAATGGAATATTAGTGTTTACATAGTCCCTGTGATCCACCGTAACGCTAAGTCACGGATGTGGAGGGGCAGGAGGGTTTTAGACTCTCAACTCAGGACGTGCGGAGTAATAGTGTATACTTCAGTTAGAAGTGGTCCTAATACCACACTTATCTCATGGCTACAGTTTTGGTAGGGTACAATTTAAATTTTCTTTAAGCGATTTTAACTTCTGCCCTTTTCGCTTTATAACTTAAGTTTATTCAGTAACAAGTATTTTTACTTACGTAAGTTTTAAATTACGGGTCACTACCTACTTATCTTACATTCAACAATCGACCATCAGTGGGCTATCCGTTCCTCTCTGATAGGCTACTTCTTAGCAATGGGACGCTAGTGCATTTCAGTTAGTCTTTCAGATATTTATGATCGCAGGGTTGGCTATCCTGACCTCCAATTTGTATGTAAGGCTCGGGTTCTTGTAATGAATATTGAGGCGAAGGAACGGCGGACGTGAACCAATTAAACAGGAACGTGGCGTTCCTGTGTGGGCCATTTATCACTAAGGATCTTCAACCTGTTTGTTTGTGAAGTTAGAATGAAATTTAAACCGATTCTAAAGTCATAATTAGTTGTAAATTTATAGGTTTGTTTTAAAATTTCAAAAAACTATATAATTTATATGAATCGTCTATTTCTTTTGTAACACCTCATGACGTCATTGGGATAAGCATAATGAAGGCCAGTGTCGTTGTATCGAACAAATCTGAGAACATATCATTGTTGGAAAGGATAAACTGATTCATGTCTTGTCGAAAGTGTTCCCTTTGATAATTGTAAGAGGAAAAAGATGTTTGGCATTTTTAGGTGGGATAAAATGAGTATGTATATTTCACACAAATGTAAAATCGATACTTAATTGAAGAACTCGTTTAAAGTCGTTTAAGAGAATAGCTTATTGTTTTTATGGTTGAATTGTTTTTGTAATTAATAAACGTCTTATACAAATGTTTTTTCCCATTTCATTTTGTTAGTATGATCATATTTATTAGATCAATATTTCCCTTTAACATAACAATAACTATTTCGCACCTGTTTTCCTCCGTCTTCCCCCTGATTCTCCTTACCTATTCTTCCCTTCTCCTCCCACACCTTTGTTAATTAAAACTTTAATCCTAAAAATAAATTCCCAATTATCCAAGATACTTAACGGCGTTCACTAGAACAAATTCTTATATTCGTAATGGATGTGATTCAGCTGCGACAAGAAACGTTAATCCGCCTATGAATGTGAGCATAATATCGTCTATCTTTAAAGAAAAACCTTAGGAAAAGGAATTACAGACGGTTTTTAAATGATAAATACTTTACAAGTTTTTATATCAAATAGACTCTTTATTAAAATTTATACAGAGCGTGTATATTTGTACTGGGGGGTGGGGAGAATATATTGGATGTACTTCTCTCCTGCTACTCCCGTGGGATATAATCTGATACTTGGAGATATATGGCGTCCATCAGTTGTCAGCCACGACACTTTGACAATCTAACCTTTTCTGTTACGTGAAGTGACGTCATTTCTTGTTTCAGAGTCATTTTGGATTAACTTGAAACCCTTCAATAGTTAATAAAGTGGATTTCGTGTTTCTACTTTGTAACAGATTGTTGTGGCCGATCTTGTAGCAAAGCGTGTTTGTGTGTTTGTAGTGACGGATGAAACGGGAACTAGGGATTGGCTGCTCGTTAACAAGAAGGACCAATGGAAACACACGTGTATGATATATTTGTATGTATATACGTTTTGTATTAAAAAAACGACTGTAATGATGTCTTACAAAAATCTGAATTTAGACAAATTTATAATATTTTTGAATGTTAGAAGTCGATTAGGTGGGGTCTCATATCTGCGAAAAATCAAAAAGTATCTGATTTCACCTGATTTAAAAACGTTTTTCAAAATAGTGGCTACTAATTGTCTAAGACTCAGGGCTTACCTCGGCTACTAGGCGAGTCCACAGGTGGTGGACCGTGGAGTTGCCTACAGATATGTAGGTTAGCTGCGAATAAGGATTCCAAATAAGCAGTCCCGGACCAGAGGTGGCAACATTAACAGAGGTTGACATTGAATCATTGCCACGATCGTACGTATTAAATACCACATAACCCGTTGACGATGTTGTAGCATGGCGAGTAAGTGCCGCCATCAAATAAGCACTGCCTGTGCTGTCTTGCACGGTTTGGGAGGGGACCCCAAAGACTAGGAGATTGAACTCCAAAATAAAAACAAGGGAGGCTTGGGCTCTTAGCTGCAGAGAAAGCAACTAAGCTAGGGGATAGAAACCCTGATAAAAATTACCTGGCCCACCGGTTAGTGGTTAGACGTAGGGCTAAAAACCCTACATCGTAAAAACACTTGTTACGAAACCATACAATGTAATAATAAAGGATGGATTAAATGGTAAAAGAAAACGGAACTCGGACCTGGTTTTAGCAACATGGAATGTTCGAGCAATGTTACAGCCTGGAAAAATGGCTGAAGTGGTTGAAAAGCTATTTAAATTTAGCATTGACGCAGTGGCCCTACAGGAGATTAGATGGGGAGAGCGGGGTAGACTTGATAAGAAAGAATATACCATACTGTACAGTGGATCAAAAAAAAAAAAAAAAAAAAAAAAACTGGACAAAAAGGAACAGGATTCATGTTTACAAAGAGACTATGCCGTATTTTATTGCTATTCGAACCCATTAATGATAGAATATGCAAGACGCGCTTGAGGGGAAAATTTAGAAATACAACTTTTATTTCTGCCTATTCACCAACTGATAATGAAGACGAGGAAATACTTTTCTACCAACAATTAGAAAGGGCTCTTCTATGTAGTCCCAAATATGACACAAACATTATACTTGGTGACCTAAACGCCCAAGTGGGTAAGGAGAATTTTACACAAACTGTTGCTGGAACCTACTCACTTCATAATGTAACGAATGACAATGGTAAACACTTATGTGAATTTGCTGAAGCAAACAACATATAGTAGAACTTCGTTTAACCGTCACTCTTTTAACCGTCAGTTTCTGTTATCCGTCATTGCTGTAATAACACAATAATACTGTAAAAGAAAGTGCTTAAACACTTTAGCTGCCGTGTTGGGCACCCTGAACCGAATACTAGACATTGTCTAGTAACGTTTTATGTCTATTCGTACTACTCAGCTGATGTTGCTCCTTTTGGAAAAATGAAGACACAGTATTAAACAACAAGCTTCACACTACTTACAGATGTAATTACGAGAGTTTTTGTTTGATAGAAGTTATATAAACATTTTATGTGAACATTTCATAATTAAATGCGTGCTAGGAAAATTCCTGCTTACGCAGCTTTAGTATTATATAGGTGTGAGAACAGAGCCCCGGCAGTGTGTAAGTCGCCTCTGTATCGCACAGACGTTTTCCACTCCGATTGAGTGCATATCAATTGTATTGTTTTATTAAGTAAAAATTTATGTAACAGTTTTCTAAATTAATTGTTTATTAAATTCAAAGGTTTGTTAAAAATAAAAATCATTTTTAAAAACCTTACTTGCTTAATATAAAACGTAACTGGCGCAGTCGGTAGGACACCTCAAGGAAGTTAGTGAATATAACGTCCGTCGGTTTTAACCGTTAATTGAGGAAACCTTAAGTAGAGTGAATATCTACAACCACTTAATAGAGCGCATATCTATTAAGAACACGAGCGAATATCGTGTAGGTGAAAAGTGAAAAGTGAAAGTTGTTCAAATGAGCAAAGTATTTTGGATCAACTTGTAAGTAGATCTTAAGATATAGAATTAAGAAAAAAGTAGAGTAAATACTTTTTAATTTTATATAATTGATTTTTAATTTTTATTATTTTGAAAAATAATATTAAATAATGGCAACGCCAACATTAAAAAAGGAGTATCTTGACATGATACCCGAGTATAGTGGAGAGCCCACTATGCTCCACAGATTTATCTCAATATGTGATAAGATAGTGAATAAGTTTTATGTAAGCGAAAATCCAGAGGATTTTCAAAATGAGTATCTGTTCTCCTCTATTCTTTCTAAATTAAAAGGCCAAGCACTGGAAATGGTTGTAAACTCTAACTCTTACAATTGGCACGAAACTAGAAAAGTTTTATTAATTAGTTATTCAGACAAAAGAGATTGTTTCACATTAAACTTAGAGATGTCAGAATTAAAACAAGAAAGTAACGAATCACCATTTCAATTCTATGAGAAAATTCAAAAGTTACTAAATTTACAAATTTCATTTTTTATGAATAAAGAGCCTCAAAGGCAGATGGCTAAAGACATTTTAATAGAATACGTTCAGAAACTAGCTTTAAGAGTTCTCCTTAGGGGTTTGCATGAACCCATCGGGTCACTAATGCGTACCAAGAACCCTAACACTCTTAGTGAAGCACTTAATATGCTCACAAACGACTTCCAATTTAAAAATAATAAAATGTTTACTCAGCCAAGCAAACAACCAGTCTTTCAGAAAAGCCAAACCCATAACGTAAGAATCCAATACATACTGAATTTAAATACCACCAAATACCTAAACAACCTTATCAACACCCAAATCCTTCCTATAGACCACCAACTTTTGCTAATCACGGTCAGCCTCAAAGGGGACAACCAAACAACAACACTACTAAACCTCAGTATCCTCAGCGAAATACGGGTTATCAACCTACCCCTATGAGTATTTCCACTAGACAGACAGATAGGCCTTCTAGACAAACGAATTTGTATCAAATGACCGGACAAGGAGCCGAAAAAGACGATTACACTATGTACCAGACTAATGGGCAAGAATCATTCGCTTTTGAAGAAGATCTCGGGAAAGAAGAGTACTTCGAAGAATCCCAAAATTTAACCGACAACTACGAAGAAGAGACCGCTAAAATCGATCAAGACGATTTTTTAGGACATACAAGCCTCGGAATCGATTTTCAATAATGAATCTACAAAGCGAAAATAACGAGCTACCATTTATATACGACACAAACACCAAATCTAGAATATTAATTGACACGGGCAGTACTAGATCATTTATGCGAAAATCTTTAGGCTGGAAAAATTTTAAAACAAGCATTAAAAAAGAGCCGTTTGAAGTAATCACCGCACACGGCACTTCAAAAGAAAATTTTTGTTGCACCATACCTCTGTTGTCTAAAAAAGCAATTAAATTTTATTTATTTGACTTTCATCAGAATTTCGACCTATTACTCGGGCTAGACAATATAAAGGATTTAGGAATAAGCTTAGACTTTATAAATAATAAATTAATACTTTGTGATGAGGAAATCCCTATTCAATATTTTAACACTGAAAAAGGAAGTTGTAATAAAACAGACAGCACGTCAATAAAGCAGGAACAATTTAGTTATGTTATACAAGCCCGCACTAGCCAAACAGTTAAATTAAAAATACAAAATATTCATAATGGAGAAGGTATTTTACCACACAAACAAGTGAACGGATTAGAAATTCCGCAGTGTATAGTTTCAGTGCATAAGGGTGAAGCCTATTGCCCTATTATAAACAATACGGAAGAAAATGTAAAATTAACAATAAGTAAACCATTAGAAGTAAAATCTTTAGAGGAATATAATATTTTCAGACCTGATGCAATGCAAATGAACGCTAATTTCAATTTATTAGATTATAAACAAAAAAATTCGAGAAGAAAAAATTTAGATTTATCAAAATTTAGAATGGAACATATGAACTCGGAAGAAAAATCCGCTATAACAAGTTTAATAAAAGATTATGCAGATTTATTCCATATTGAGGGAAACGATTTAACTTTTACCAACCAAATAAAACATGTTATTAGGACTACTGATGAAATTCCCGTATACTCCAGAAATTATAGATATCCAGAGATTTACAAGAACGAAATTAATAAACAAACTGAGGACATGCTTGAACAAGGAATTATTAGACCTTCAAATTCTCCATGGAACTCTCCTGTCTGGATTGTACCCAAAAAACAAGACGCTTCTGGCAAAAGAAAATTTCGATTAGTAATAGATTTTAGAGGATTAAACAAGAAAACAATTGACGATAAATTTCCCTTGCCAAACATTACCGACATATTAGATAAATTAGGACGATCTCAGTATTTTACAACTTTAGATTTAGCCTCAGGATTTTACCAAGTAGAAATGGATAAAAATAGCATAGAAAAAACAGCGTTTTCAACAGAAACGGGACACTATGAATTTTTAAGAATGCCATTTGGACTAAAGAATAGCCCCCCTACATTTCAAAGAATTATGAATAACATTCTGAGAGGAATCCAAAATGAAACATGTTTAGTTTATTTAGACGATACTATAATTTACTCCACTAGCCTCCAAGAACATATACAAAGACTTAAAGAAGTATTCGACAGATTACGCAAAGCCAACTTTAAAGTACAGCTGGATAAAACAGAATTTTTAAGAAAAGAAGTAGCGTATCTAGGGCATGTTGTGACACCGGATGGCGTAAAACCCAACCCAGCAAAGATTTTGGCAATCAAGGGCTATCCAATACCTAAAACCACCAAACACATTAAAGGATTTTTAGGACTAATAGGCTATTATCGAAAATTTATTAAAAACTTCGCCAAGATGACAAAACCCTTTACTAACTGTTTAAAGAAAAATGCAAAAATAAACATAGAAAATCCAGACTTCATAGAATGTTTTGAAACATGTAAAAATATACTGACTAATGAGCCCCTTCTACAATACCCAGATTTTGAAAAGGAGTTTACTCTAACAACAGACGCTAGTAATTTTGCACTAGGAGCAATTTTAAGCCAGGACAAAAATGGAAAGGACCTTCCTATAGCGTATGCCAGCAGAACTTTAAATGACAGCGAAACTAATTACTCCGCGATTGAAAAGGAATTACTAGCAATCGTATGGGCCACTAAACACTTTAGGCCTTATTTATTTGGAAGAAAATTTAAAATTTATACAGACCATAAACCTTTACAATGGTTATTTTCAGTTAAAGAACCAAATTCCAAGCTTTTAAGATGGAGATTAAAATTAGAGGAATATGATTATGACATAAGATACAAAAAAGGCAAATTAAACCAAAACGCCGATGCCTTATCTAGAATACAATTGAACATTACTAATAAAAGGTCAACAAACACCCAACACACTGTAGAACCAGACCTTGATTTATCTCCAGCTGGATTAATCCAACGTTTCTTCCCGGAATTAAATGAAGATAACGAGTCTATGGTCGTACAACTCGACGCAACAGATAATGCCAACTTAGAGTACGATCAAGAAAGTGACAGTCAAACCGTGCATTCCAACTTCGAAGGGAACACCCAAATTGAAATACCAATTTCCGACGAACCTGTAAACTTTGGGAGAAATCAAATATTTTTGTCATTAGTAAAGTACGAACCAAAGAAAGTAAAAATTATAAAACTATTCGGAACTTCAAAAATTCGTTTAATGGTCGAAATATCAGAAAATAACTTTAAAGAAGACATAGTTAACTTTGTAAAATCATATTTGGTACCCAAAATAAAATATAATCTATATTTTGAAGACGATTTTTACGAGAAATTTGCATCATGCGTAGCCAAAAATTTCAAACAAACTGAACTAAATTTGGTTAAGTGTAATAACAAACTCTTAGACCTAACTTCGGAAGAAGATACCTTAGAAACGATAAGTAATTATCATGTCAGCAAAACCAATCACCGAGGGATACAAGAAACATACGAACAAATTAAGCGAAGATATTATTGGCCTAATTTGAAATCACTAATCCAAAATTTCATAAATCAGTGTGACATATGTCAAAGAACCAAATATGACAGAATCCCCTTACAATTAGAGATGAACTTGACGCCTACAGCTGCAAGGCCTTTCCAGATAATTCACATCGACACTATCTCTTTAGAAAAGAATGCGTTTATCAGCATTGTCGACAGTTTCACAAAGTATGCTCAAGCTTATCGCTTGGGAAGCTCTCAAGCTACAGAGATTGCAGACAAGTTATTAGATTACTTTGCGCAGTTCTGCTTACCAACAGTTATTATCTCAGACAATGGAACGGAGTTTAATAACAGGATTGTGAAGGAGATATTAGACCTGCATAAAATCAAAATCCATTTTATCAGTACACAAAACCCCCAATCAAACGGATTATGTGAAAGATTTCATTCCACCTTAATAGAACACATAAGGCTGTTAAATAATCAAATCGAATTTAAAAAAGACAGTATAATTAAGAAAGTCAAATATGCTATAATTGCCTATAACAATAGCATTCATTCAGTCACAAAATTAACGCCGTGCGAAGTCTTATTTGGACACATAAATTCAAACTCTTTATTAGATATAGATTTAGAAAAACAAATTGTAAATGACTATGTTTTAAACCATAAGGAAAAAACAAAAATACTTTACGAAAACATTAGGGATAGCAATCAAAGAATTAAAGAAAAAGTTTTAGAAAAAAGGAATGTAAACAAAGAACCACTTCCAGAAATACCATCTGAAGTTTATATAAAATCAGTTCAGAAGCAAAGCAAAACTAAAAACAGATATAGCAAGGAAGAAATAGCTTCGATAGATAAAGAAAGAAAAACTGGAAAAATAAAGCCTAGACATCATAACACAAAAGACAAAATACATTTGTCGAAAATTAAAAGGCCTAAAAAGATAAAAAATGTAATTAATGACCAAAATCCTTCTTGTTCATATTCAACACAATCAAATTAAAATCCCTACCATACCTTTGTCCACTAGTTCTATGCAAGAAACTTTATTAAACTTTTAAACAACATTGTTTTTATTAATTGTATGTGTTACAAACTGTTGTAATTTATTAAATGATATGTAACTAATTATGGTAATAAATATTGTTAATTATTTGAAATATGTTAATCACAAAAAAGAATTGTAATTGAAGAAAACTAGAAACTATACTCTTAAAGAGATAACAAAACAAAAAGAATTCTTATAAACTGACTAGAATCCTTTATCAAAGCTATAACAGGCAATTTGAATGTAAATGATGGTAAAATTATGAAAAATCATATAAAACTTTTATTGTAATCAATGTAAATTTTGTAGAACAAAAATTAAATTCTGATAAAAATTGTATATGTTATAAACATTTTGTATCTATCCGATGATAGAAAAGACTCATTATAAATTGTATTAATCAATTCCAAATACTTTTGCTCAGTTGAATTATAATGAACAGAAAATTTTGACTGTAAAATGCCCATCATCAAAAACAATAACGCCTACAAACTACGAGGATACCGCGTTGAAAATCGCAGACAACCCATTTAACTGGATCTTGGAAATCAACCTTTGCCTGGTGACTTTCTCCAGTGAAGAGGACTTCAACCCATGCCGAAAATTGCCCTTTACGGAGGCCTATTCAGCAGCTTATATACTTCGCCCTCATCAAGAAGATGAAGAGGACCTCAACCGATGCCGAAACTTCGCCAACCCCCGAAGTTTTCTTTAGGGATGGAGGAGTTATATAAACATTTTATGTGAACATTTCATAATTAAATGCGTGCTAGGAAAATTCCTGCTTACGCAGCTTTAGTATTATATAGGTGTGAGAACAGAGCCCCGGCAGTGTGTAAGTCGCCTCTGTATCGCACAGACGTTTTCCACTCCGATTGAGTGCATATCAATTGTATTGTTTTATTAAGTAAAAATTTATGTAACAGTTTTCTAAATTAATTGTTTATTAAATTCAAAGGTTTGTTAAAAATAAAAATCATTTTTAAAAACCTTACTTGCTTAATATAAAACGTAACTTAGATAAACAACGACGGCATTAATAACATGATGTTATTCTAAGAGCTTTTTGTGGGGAGTTACGGGCCAACACACTTATTTGCTAACAATTTTAGTGAAGTTGAGTTGATTATTACAACCGAGAATATAGTTCATTGGAAGAAGTTTTATCTTTATATACTGTAACAATAAAATAAATAATTATTAATGACGTATTAGATTGATTTCCAGTATTGTTTTCAAAATTTCACAAAACCTAAAAAATGAGTCGGAAATATTAACTAAATATTTAGTTGTAAAATAATCCTTAAAACGGACTTGGTTGAAGTTAAGTACAAACATTGATACACTTAGATAAACTCATCCTTAGTACGAAGTAAATTATATCTTAAATTCCTTAAAAAGTAAATTATTTGGTTTTGAACTTTTACTTGTTGAATCTTAGATAGTATTTATAGGATCTGAAGCATTACTTATCAGAGAGAGCATTTGTTTACACTTCCGTTCTATATACAAAATATTTACAAACTCACAAATCAATGACATGTGACACGTTTACATGTCTTCGTGATAAGCACCAAAACACTTTACTCCCCAATCAGCTTATTATGTGGGTAACCGGAACATGAAATTGTGGTTTTGTTGTTTATTATTTACATAAAACACAAAAATATTAAGATAGTGTTGCACAGATAAGAAAATATAATTAAATAAAAAACAATGTCGGGCCAATTGGTAAGACGGAGTTTATTTACGTATCATTTACGGTAGGAAAAACTGTCGGGCCAATTGGCCCGTATCTAATAAGAAACGTATATTCGTACTTAGATATGATAAGGGAACAAAGAATAAGTACACATTATTTAAAACTAAGCTTAAAATATTTTGGCAATTCTCTGTGAAAACGCCGATATTGTGGTCGCAGCTAAGTATTAAGATCCAGTGACGCATACGCTTTGTTTGTTAAACTACATGAACTATTTCACCAGTAAGTTTATATTACTGTACATTATTTTGCTACATTTGTAGCTACTGTGCGGATCTTTTTATCATGTAATAAATAGTTTCATTTGCTATTACAATCGTGTTTATGTTCTTTTCGCTCCGAAATATATTACATTACTGTGAGAGTCTATAAATATAATTGATTGAGGTTAGGTTTTGGAGGAGTAATACAGTGTTTCTGTTATCCGTCTATTCGCTCAACCGTCATGGCCACGGTCCCGACGGTGACGGTTAATCGAGTTTTTACTGTAGTTTTATTTTATTATTATATTTTTCAGGTTTTGCGTTCTTTTGTTTGTGGTTTAGGATAAAAATTGAGTTTTTATTAATTATTGCATTTTATATATGTCTTCTTCTTGTATATGTGACAAGCTTTATCTTTTACAAAAAATTTGATCAGCTAATCGTTCCTTTTAAAACCATTTTAAATTTACATTCTTTATGATATACTAACTTTTCTGTAACCCAAAATCATCCTCTGATATATAATGTATTTAATTCCACATAAATTTAAAATCACAAAAATATTTTTTATCATTATTATTAAATTTTGTAATCATACATATATCATATTATTATGAGTGTTAAAATCATAGATAATTTTACACCATGTTCCATAATTTTCATAAATTTTACAATTAATCTATGTTTGTATTCTTCTAACTTAATATCATATTACACTTATAAAAATATACCCTATATAATAGTTAATATACCTTATTATCAAGCGATCGGGTGGAGGAGGGGGGTGTGATGTGGCTGTGTTAGCAAAATGTTAGTGAGGGTTGTAATGCAACAAGAGATGTACCACTGCAGCGCCGGTAGCAGGATCGGTTTATACACTGTCCCTTAGCAGAAATCCTCTAAATGAAAGGAGTTTTTAATAATACCCCTTTCCGGGCCGTGGACGGTGTACATAGTTGTCAGAATTAAACAACTGTAACTAATTTACAAATAACTAGTGTAAAACATTTGTCTGTATTTATCAGCTTGGTTTTCTTGTGTTGATCTTGGTTGAATAGATGCTAGAGTTACGGTAAAACAGTTTTTAAACAACTTGCTGTGACTATTTGATGCGTATATTAAATCTATTTTTAGAATGCTTTAGTTAGGTCTTAGTAATAACTATTAATAATAAATAGTTTTAACAAACATAAGTTACCTTAATGGGTATAGTCATCTTGGATCCATCCTCAAAAACTTTAATATTTCAATATCCGATGAATTAACAAGCTCTGCACGTTCCGAGGTAAGCAAAATACTGTTACAAAACAATTACTTGATAGGGCTGTGATTCCATGCAGCTGTAAAATAAATGCTACAGAGTTGTTCTTGGTTACATTGGGATTTTAAATCACTATAGCCCACAGGACCGTTAATCTATTATTAAAACTCTATAAATAGACGTTGTTGGGTAAATCCTTTCCTATTTCCTTATTTTTCCTCAAATACAACAATGTGAGTGAGGAACAATTATTTCTATTAAAATTAATTTTTTATCAACATTTTTACTACGATTGGAGCACTGTCTCTACTTATTTTGTGCCCGAACGTAGTACTACCACCAGTTATAGTTGTGATAGACAACTGCCTACAAGTAAGTGAACTTTCCCACTAACTCTTTTAGATTTCATAGCTAACCTTGCCTTAGCATCCTACATTCTATTTTGGGGTATATTAGCGTCAAATACGATTATTTTGTTAATATAATTATAGCAACAGTTTGTCAGTAACTTTTACTTAATTATTGCACAAACAGACGTGTGGATAAACCACAAAGGAATATAATGATAAACTATAAACCCCTAACGACATCCATTTCTATATTTCTTTATAAAGTATTTATTTGTTGTTAATAAGCTCAATGTAACAGAGATTTGAAAATATTAGATTTAGGAACATATGTTAGCCTTTTATGTTTTATTTACTTCTAACGTAACAGCTTTTGTATTTTAAAGCAAACATTTTTACAATGAAAGAAAGGAAGTGGATGTTTTACTTCATTTACTTGAACAGTTACTAAACGAACGAGTGCAGTTCTCAGTTTGAAACAAGAACTTCACCCATTATGTTCTTCACACATTGATTAATGTTTCTTAAAGGATACGTCTTGCCTCTGTAATTGGTTCACGTCCACAGTTCCCTGTCTTGTTGTAACCGTTCCTTGAATACATATGAGGCGCAATAGTCGATTGCAAACAGCCATCTGGAACTTTACGTATTTCCTAAGCGGAAGACTTGCAAGCAAGTGTACAGCTGAACTATAAGACATACTTGTAGATGTAAAAACCAAAAGGCAAAATAATTCATGTTATTAAATGATTTCCTTGTATGAAGTTTTAACTTAACTTAAGGCAAAGTTACAGTAAAGGCAAAATAATTCATATTTTAAATGATTTCCTTGTATGAGGTTTTAACTTGACTTAACGCAAAGTTATAGTAAAGGCAAAAAAATTCATATTTTTAAATGATTTCCTTAAATGAAGTTGTAACTTAACTTCACGCAAAGTTATAGTAAAGGCAAAAGAATTCATATTTTTAAATGATTTCCTTGTATGAAGTTTTATCTCAGCTTAACACAAAGTTATAGTAAAGGTAAAAGAATTCATATTTTTAAATGATTTCCTTGCATGAAGTTTTAACTTAACACAAGGTTATAGTAAAGGCAAAAGAATTCGTATTTTTAAATGATATCCTTGTATGAAGTTTTAACTTAACTTTACGCAAAGTTATAGTAAAGATGTAAATTGGACTTGAGTTGTAGATTAGGTTATGTTAATGTGATAATGTCTAAAGAAGCTGTTTATAGAGATTAAAATGTCAACAAATTAGAAGTTATTATTCGTGTCTACCTTGAGCTATTAATCACAGATGAAACACTTAGCTATAGTAACAATTACGTTTTGTACAAACGGGGCACGGAGATGTGTCAGTTCGATCCGACCTTATATTGATGGGATATAGACGACTTGCCTGCGTTGTTCGCATTAGCCTACTTGTTTCTATCTGTCACTTGCGCTTGAAACTAAACTAACATTGAAAGATTCAAAAATGTGATGAATTTAAGTGTATGTTTTGATAATAAATAGTCAAGTTGAGTTGTGTAGTTTGGGCCGTATGAGTTTTGGTATGTCTACAGAGCGTAAAAATGTACCATAAATATAAAAACTTTGAGCAACTGTAGCGAATTATTTATTTTAATTAATAAAACCTCTTAACCACAAACACGTTTTATTTAAATCCTTATGCACAATTCTAATGCAAATCAATCACCTACAGATAAAATTACTACAAAAACTTATATTCGTGTAATATAATTAGTAATTCTTGCAATAATTTCCTCTGAAGATGATTGCTTTACTTCGATTTAAATACATTTTTGTGGTTAAGATGTTTTACTCATTTAAATTACATACTATTTCAATAAATATGTAACTATCAAAAACGTTTTGAAGTCAACTATCTACTTGACGACTTAGATTATTGTAACTTTATTCTCTTAGTCCACACTCCCACATATATATTTATATATCTTGTTCAAATTTTTGAATCTTTGATAAAATATTTTTTATTCAACCACCCATGTTCAAATACATGTTGTACGACTTGAAGTGGCTAACACTTGATATCAATACGTTTTTGTTTTCAAATAATAATTCAATAATTAAATTTAAAATGAATTAATTGTAGTTTTATATAGGACAAAAAACTTTTCTCAAAAGGGGCAGGGTATGCAATATAATTACTCCGTCCCAATTGGCTTAAAATGAATGATTTCATAAAACAGGTGATTTTATGTTGTAGGTTATTTGGTAAAACAACTGTTTTAACGCATAGGTTACTTTATTTATTGTAATTGTATTATTTAATAAAAAGTAACTAACATAAAATTAGTCTTTTTTGACCCAAGCAGGAATTGACTTTATATTACTTGTTTTTTGTCTCCAGTGTACACATCGGCCATGACTGCGAGCACACAGCCCTGGCAACGAGGGAAACGCCTCCGCAGCCTAATGCGATACTAAAGTTAAACCCGAAGCTTTCACACTAATACCATATCTAATCTGATTTCTCTGGGGGGAAGTTTCGAATTAATGTATTTAACGAAGCACTTTGCATTAAGGGTTAATCCTGAGTGTCTCTATACACTCCCTTCTGATTCCTACGCTTTATTTTTATTGTGTCATTTGGATGTTACACAAACGTTTAATTAAGGGGTTTCTGATCCTTATTGTAGTGGTCGCTCTACATATGGGGAGGCTACCTTGTCGTTGCAAGTAACTAGCTCACTTGCTGGATATTGCTGGCTGTACCTACCAACGTCGCTCTACTTATGGGGAGGCTACCTTGTCCTTGCAAGTAACTAGCTCACTTGTTCGTTATTTCTGGCTGTACCTGCCAACGTCGCTCTACTTATGGGGAGGCTACCTTTTCGTTGCAAGTAACTAGCTCACTTGCTGGATATTTCTGGCTGTACCTACCAACGTCGCTCTACTTATGGGGAGGCTACCTTGTCCTTGCAAGTAACTAGCTCCCTTGTTCGTTATTTCTGGCTGTACCTGCCAACGTCGCTCTAATTATGGGGAGGCTACCTTGTCGTTGCAAGTAACTAGCTCACTTGCTGGATATTTCTGGTTGTAACTACCAACGTCGCTCTACATATGGGGAGGCTACCTTGTCGTTGCAAGTAACTAGCTCACTTGCTGGATATTTCTGGCTGTAACTACCAACGTCGCTCTACATATGGGGAGGGTACCTTGGCGTTGCAAGTAACTAGCTCACTTGCTGGATATTTCTGGCTGTAACTACCAACGTCGCTCTACATATGGGGAGGCTACCTTGTCGTTGCAAGTAACTAGCTCACTTGTTGGATATTTCTGGCTGTAACTACCAACGTCGCTCTACATATGGGGAGGCTACCTTGTCGTTGCAAGTAACTAGCTCACTTGTTGGATATTTCTGGCTGTACCTACCAACGTCGCTCTACATATGGGGAGGCTACCTTGTCGTTGCAAGTAACTAGCTCACTTGTTGGATATTTCTGGCTGTACCTGCCAACGTCGCTCTACATATGGGGAGGCTACCTTGTCGTTGCAAGTAACTAGCTCACTTGCTGGATATTTCTGGCTGTAACTACCAACGTCGCTCTACTTATGGGGAGGCTACCTTGTCGTTGCAAGTAACTAGCCCACTTGTTGGATATTTCTGGCTGTAACTACCAACGTCGCTCTACATATGGGGAGGCTACCTTGTCGTTGCAAGTAACTAGCTCACTTGTTGGATATTTCTTTCTGTAACTACCAACGTCGCTCTACATATGGGGAGGCTACCTTGTCGTTGCAAGTAACTAGCTCACTTGTTGGATATTTCTGGCTGTACCTACCAACGTCGCTCTACATATGGGGAGGCTACCTTGTCGTTGCAAGTAACTAGCTCACTTGTTGGATATTTCTGGCTGTACCTGCCAACGTCGCTCTACATATGGGGAGGCTACCTTGTCGTTGCAAGTAACTAGCTCACTTGCTGGATATTTCTGGCTGTAACTACCAACGTCGCTCTACTTATGGGGAGGCTACCTTGTCGTTGCAAGTAACTAGCTCACTTGTTGGATATTTCTGGCTGTACCTACCAACGTCGCTCTACATATGGGGAGGCTACCTTGTCGTTGCAAGTAACTAGCTCACTTGTTGGATATTTCTGGCTGTACCTGCCAACGTCGCTCTACATATGGGGAGGCTACCTTGTCGTTGCAAGTAACTAGCTCACTTGTTGGATATTTCTGGCTGTACCTACCAACGTCGCTCTACTTATGGGGAGGCTACCTTGTCGTTGCAAGTAACTAGCCCACTTGTTGGATATTTCTGGCTGTAACTACCAACGTCGCTCTACATATGGGGAGGCTACCTTGTCGTTGCAAGTAACTAGCTCACTTGTTGGATATTTCTGGCTGTAACTACCAACGTCGCTCTACATATGGGGAGGCTACCTTGTCGTTGCAAGTAACTAGCTCACTTGTTGGATATTTCTGGCTGTACCTACCAACGTCGCTCTACATATGGGGAGGCTACCTTGTCGTTGCAAGTAACTAGCTCACTTGTTGGATATTTCTGGCTGTACCTGCCAACGTCGCTCTACATATGGGGAGGCTACCTTGTCGTTGCAAGTAACTAGCTCACTTGCTGGATATTTCTGGCTGTAACTACCAACGTCGCTCTACTTATGGGGAGGCTACCTTGTCGTTGCAAGTAACTAGCTCACTTGTTGGATATTTCTGGCTGTAACTACCAACGTCGCTCTACTTATGGGGAGGCTACCTTGTCGTTGCAAGTAACTAGCTCACTTGCTGGATATTGCTGGCTGTACCTGCCAACGTCGCTCTACATATGGCGAGGCTAACTTGTCGTTGCAAGTAACTAGCCCACTTGTTGGATATTTCTGGCTTTACCTACCAACGTCGCTCTACTTATGGGGAGGCTACCTTGTCGTTGCAAGTAACTAGCCCACTTGTTGGATATTTCTGGCTTTACCTACCAACGTCGCTCTACATATGGGGAGGCTACCTTGTCGTTGCAAGTAACTAGCTCACTTGCTGGATATTTCTGGCTGAACTACCAACGTCGCTCTACTTATGGGGAGGCTACCTTGTCGTTGCAAGTAACTAGCTCACTTGTTGGATATTTCTGGCTGTACCTACCAACGTCGCTCTACATATGGGGAGGCTACCTTGTCGTTGCAAGTAACTAGCTCACTTGTTGGATATTTCTGGCTGTACCTGCCAACGTCGCTCTACATATGGGGAGGCTACCTTATCGTTGCAAGTAACTAGCTCACTTGCTGGATATTTCTGGCTGAACTACCAACGTCGCTCTACTTATGGGGACTCTACCTTGTCGTTGCAAGTAACTAGCTCACTTGTTGGATATTTCTGGCTGTAACTACCAACGTCGCTCTACTTACGGGGAGGCTACCTTGTCGTTGCAAGTAACTAGCCCACTTGTTGGATATTTCTGGCTTTACCTACCAACGTCGCTCTACATATGGCGAGGCTACCTTGTCGTTGCAAGTAACTAGCTCACTTGTTGGATATTTCTGGCTTAACCTACCAACGTCGCTCTACATATGGCGAGACTACCTTGTCGTTGCAAGTAACTAGCTCACTTGTTGGATATTTCTGGCTGTAACTACCAACGTCACACTTCCCACAGTATATAGATATTCGTGCTTTACTATATCTGTTGGGTTCACTTCGTCAAAGCTAGATAAGATTCTGGTGAATCGTTGGAACTGGGTTTTTATGCGCTATACAATGAATGGATGTACTATGGATAATTGCACACACACACACACACACACACACACACACACACACACACACACACACACACACACACACACACACACACACACACACACACACACACACACACACACACACACACACACACACACACACACACACACACACACACACACACACACACACACACACACACACACACACACACAAACACACACACACACACACACACACACACACACACACACACACACACACACATATATATTTATATATACGTTTTATATATGTACGTTTTTACTTTGTAAAATTTTTTTTTAGTATTCTCTTATCCCTAATATACTTGTATTATACATACAAGTACTTATTATACTTGTACTTATATATAATGTACTTGAACAAGCCTTACTCCCCAGCCGACTCCCCATTTTCCTGCATCCACTCTGTATGCATATATATACAATCGTATATGTGGTGTGTATTTACTAATAAAATCAAATACTTCTGAAAATCTATTATTCAATATATTACATCTCAAATATGTATGCAAGTAAGATTTTTATAAAAACAAAGACAAATTTTCAAATACAAAATGTAAGTCGTGTATCGTCCTGGGCAAAGAAATCCCTAAAAGCTAAAGTTGTGTTGCTGATGGGGGAAGATAAATACCCCACTGTCCCGAAATATCCCTTGGGAGCAGTTTATGGAAAGGAGGACATACAGCAGATCAGGGGGTGTAATCTTGTCAGTTTTGTTGGGAAAGTTAAAACTTTCAGATGAATGTAAAAGTTTGACATAGCAGAAGAAGCAAAGGCTATGGACATGTTAATTGTGTACACCATTAAATCGCACGCGATGGTGGTTGGTTAGGCCAAGATATATCAAGTTGCACAATTAATTTATTCCCCCAGCAAGTAATTGCACTAATTGCAATCAACTTGAAGGGAATGTTTTATTATTAAGTCTAAATTGTATTTATTAATTACGTACACACACACTCTCTCTCTCTCTCTTTCTCTCTCTCTCTTTCTCTCTCTCTCTCTCTCTCTCTCTCTCTCTCTATATATATATATATATATATATATATATACATATATATATCAAACACATACACACACATTCACACACACACACAAAAACACACACACACACACACACACACACACTCAAACGAGCAAAAATGTTGTTTGAAGGCTTAAAAGCCGAAATTTATTAAATTGTTAAAAAAATAAATTTTAATTACAAAAATATTCAGATAAAATGTAACAAAACTAAAGGAAGAATAATTATAAAACAAATTGTTACAGTAAAGCCAAATCAGTTTAAAAGATTTTACAACCTAATCGCAAAGATCAAAGTCAAAGAAGTTAAAGGTATTATTGGAAAAGATCGTTCTGGATGCCAAGTGCTGGTTAGTTGGATTGAGTGAGTTGAATGGAGAGAATTGGATTTGAGACACCGGGCAGATTAGATATACGAGCAGGTGTTGTTTTTAAGTTTTCTTTGACATCATCCTGGAAGGCTAAAAAGTTAATCCTTAGCTTGCCAGGAACAAAAATTGTTAGTACAAATTTCTCAATGTCAAATGACCGCAGTAGAGTCATTACGAAAGGAACTATAAAGTTTTCAAAATTAACAGGTAACCAGTAATTTATAATATGTATTTCACTCGTAATTATTAAATTCGGAAAGAAGTAGAGATTGGAGTATGCAGCCAACTCACTGGAGAAGAGGGACTCATCTCAAGAACACAGGAGAGGATATGGAACATTCCTGAACTATTCCGGACGGGATCAGCATCCAATTGCTGGAAAAACATGCGACTGAAGATGACGTTTTCTTTTAAAGGCAAGTCCAATCTAGTCATGCTTAACTTTGCTTCTTAAAGAATAATTTCGAGTAAATTTGTTAACTTTTAAATAACAATTTCAAGAACAGATTAGGCTTTACTTAAATACATTTAAATTTGTTCAAATATAAAATTATAGAAATTTATGATATTTTAAATTATAAAGGTTATATCTATAAAAAGATATATAAAGAAAGATATTTAACGTAAATTCTTATAAATTTATAGTATAAAATAATATAATATATTTTCATTTCAAAATTTGATAACGTTTTAGCAAATATATACTTAGGGGAATATAATTATTTAATATAATAAAATAACTATAAATTACAAATTAATAGGCTATCATTGATGAGTAAGTAAGATTTTATTGGGAATTGAGTAAGAAGTGAAGAATTAAATATTTAATAGGGGGAATTTAATATAAATTAAACGCTAAAATATGTATTAAATAATTTCAAGTTTATGACCATATTATATAAAATGCACTGGGAAAAATGTAAGCAAAATCAGAAAGTATGTTACTTTAATTTGTTTTATAAAGAGAAACAAGCCAAGGAGTGGTAAGGAATTATTTCAATTTTTTAATTTTTCTGCAAATATTAAATTCTTCAGTGAATAGTATTAATTTTATAAATTATTAAAAAAAATATACTATTCAACAAATTAAACATCAAATAGACTTTAATTGATATGAATCTACTACAGATATTCAAGATAAAATATAATTATTTTGATGATGTTGTGTTAGGGGTAAAGGTGCTAAATTAAAAAAATAATTTATGCCTGTAAATGTGTACATGCTTTACCACCTCATAAATAAAAGAAATTGATTTTCCAATTAGCTGTCATTAGTGATGATTTAGCTAAATGACACGCAGTTTCACAGTTTCTTACTAAAAGGTTTCCAAGTACCAAACACCTCAAATAGCAGACACCCCACCCCGAGTATTATGCTAGTATAAGGAAATACTCCGCTAATTGGTTTTTCGTACGAAATCTAGGAATTCATTCCTAGGAGATCTAGGCAGGGATGTTTTACATTCTTCGGTTGACTGACCGAAATTCCTCCTAAGTTAATCTACCTTTGCAGGGCAACTGGTAAGTATTAGGGAGATATAGTAGAACGGACAGGATCAAATAGGTAATAGGTCCTAATACTTTCCAGGTAAGGAAGAGTCTCGGAGAATAATATATAAATAAAGATGAATAACGAAGGTTGAATAATAATAAAGGAAATAGAAAAAGGGTGTAGTTGAATTATTGAAGGAAATAAATAAATAGTAGGTAAGGAGTAAATAAATAAAAGAAGTAAAAATAAGGATAGTTGAGTATAGATAAAAGTAAAGAAGGCCCGTTACACACACTCACTCACACACACACACACACACACACACACACACACACACACACACACACACACACACACTCTTCAAGGGAGTCAATATTTATTTTACTCCTCTACCTCGCATTTCACTGGAGGTTTTTAATAAATGTCAAGAAATTAGAAACATTAAAGATATGTATGAGCTGAGATAAGAATAGAAAAGCATTTCAGCAATGAAGCCCTTTTCCTATAACGCTGTACTAAGGGCATTATGACAGCTGGGGTAAGTGGATTATAGTGTTCGTCGCTAAATGGGAGTTTGATGGCTTCCTACGGGAGTACATAATAAAGGACGAAGAAAATATTTCAAGTATATTTAAGTTACGTGTTATATTAAGCTCGAAAGGTTTTTAAAAATGATTTTATTTTTACAAACCTTTGTTAATTAAGAAACATTTAATTTTGAAATGCTTACAATAATTTAGCTTAATAAAAATATAAATTCAAATACAACTGATGTACATTCAGCTGGAGCGGAAAACGTCTGTGCGATACAGAGGCGACTTACACACTGCCGGGGCTCTGTTCGCACCACCTATATAATACAAAAGCTGCGTAAGCAGGAATTTTCCTAGCACGCATTTAATTATGAAATGTTCACATAAATTGTTCATATAACTCCTCCATCCCTAAAGAAAACTTCGGGGGTTGGCGATGTTTCGGCATCGGTTGAAGTCCTCTTCATCTTCTTGATGAGCTCGAAGTATATAAAGCTGCTGAATAGGCCTCCGTAAAGGGCAATTTTCGGCATCGGTTGAAGTCCTCTTCACTGGAGAAGGTCGCCAGGCGAAGGTTTGGGATCCAGTTAAATGGGTTGTCTGCGATTTCCAACGCAGTATCCTCGTAGTTTGTAGGCGTTATTGTTTTTTTGATGATGGGAATTTTACAGTCTAATTTTCTGTTCATTATAATTCAACTGAGCAAAGTATTTGAATTGATTAATACAATTTATAATGAGTCTTTTCTATCATAGGATAGATACAAAATGTTTATAAAAATATACAATTGTTATCAGAATCTAATTTTTTAGTTCTACAAAATTTACATTGATTACAATAAAAGTTTTATAAAATTTTGCATAATTTTTTCCCATCGTTTACATTCAAATTGCCTGTTATAGATTTGATAAAGGATTCTAGTCCGATTATAAGAATTCTTTTTGTTTTGTTATCTCTTTAAGACTATAGTTTCTAATTTTCTTCAACTACAAATTTTTTTTTAATTACATATTTCAAATAATTAACAATATTTATTACCATAATTAGTTACATACCATTTATTAAATTACAAAAATTTGTAACACATACAATTAATAAAACAATGTTGTTTAAAAGTTTAATAAAGTTTCTTGCATAGAATTAGTGGACAAAGGTATGGTAGGGATTTTAATTTGATTGTGTTGAATATGAACAAGAAGGATTTTGGTCATTAATTACAGTTTTTATCTTCTTAGGCCTTTTAATTTTCGACAAATGTATTTTGTCTTTTGTGTTGTGATGTGTAGGCTTTATTTTACCAGTTTTTCTTTCTTTATCTATTGAAGCTATTTCTTCCTTGCTATATCTGTTTTTCGTTTTGCTTTGCTTCTGAACTGTCTTTACATAAACTTCAGATGGTATTTCTGGAAGTGGTTCTTTGTTTATATTCCTTTTTTCTAAAACTTTTTCTTTAATTTTTTCATTACTATTCCTAATGTTTTCATAAAGTATTTTTGTTTTTTCTTTATGATTTAAAACGTGGTCATTTACAATTTGTTTTTCTAAATCTATATCTAATAAAGTGTTTGAATTTATGTGTCCAAATAAGACTTTTGTGACTGAGTGCATGCTATTGTTATAAGCTATTATAGTATATTTAACTTTCTTGATTATACTGTCTTTTTTAAATTCGATTTGCTTATTTAACAGCCTTATGGGTTCTATTAAGGTGGAATGAAATCTTTCACATAATCCGTTTGATTGGGGGTTTTGTGTACTGATAAAGTGAATTTTGATCTTATGCAGGTCTAATATCTCCTTTACAATTCTGTTATTAAACTCCGTTCCATTGTCTGAGATAATAACTGTTGGTAAGCAGAAATGCGTGAAGTAATCTAATAACTTGTCTGCAATCTCTGTAGCTTGAGAGCTTCCCAAGCGATAAGCTTGAGCATATCGTGAGAACGCGTCGACTATGCTGATAAATGAATTCTTCTCCAAGGAGATTGTGTCAACATGAATTATTTGAAATGGTCTTGCAGCTGTTGGTGACCAAATTCATTTCTAGCTGTAAGGGAATTCTGTCGTATTTAGTTCTTTGACATATGTCACACTTTGATTTATGAAATTTTGAATTAGTGATTTTAAATTAGGCCAATAATATCTTCGCTTAATTTGTTCGTATGTTTCCTGAATCCCACGGTGATTGGTTTTGCTAACATGATAATTACTTATCGTTTCTAAGGTATCTTCTTCCGAAGTTAGGTCTAAGAGTTTGCTATTACACTTAACTAAATTGAGTTCAGTTTGTTTGAAATTTTTGGCTATGCATGATGCAAATTTCTCATAAAAGTCGTCTTCAAAATATAGATTATATTTTATTTTGGGTACCAAATATGATTTTACAAAATTAACTATGTCTTCTTTGAAATTATTTTCTGATATTTCGACTATTAAACGAATTTTTGAAGTTCCAAATAGCTTTATAATTTTTACTTTCTTCGGCTCATATTTTACTAGTGATAAAAATATTTGGTTTTTTCCAAAGTTTACAGGCTCGTCAGAAATTGGTATTTCAATTTGGGTGTTCCCTTCAAAATTGGAGTGGATAGTTTGACTGTCGCTTTCTTCATTGTCCTCTAAGTTGGCGTTATCTGTTGCGTCGAGTTGTACGACCATAGATTCGTTATCACTATCGTTCAGTTCCGGGAAGTAACGTTGCAGTAACCCAGCTGGAGATAACTCAAGGTCTGGTTCTACAGTGTGTTGGGTGTTCGTTGACCCTTTATCAGTAACGTTTAATTGTATTCTAGACAATGCGTCTGCATTTTGGTTTAGTTTGCCATTTTTGTATCTTATGTCATAATCATACTCTTCTAATTTTAATCTCCATCTTAAAAGTTTGGAATTTGGTTCTTTAACTAAAAATAACCATTGTAAAGGTTTATGGTCTGTATAAATTTTAAATTTTCTCCCAAATAAATAAGGCCTGAAATGTTTTGTGGCCCATACGATTGCTAATAATTCCTTTTCAATCGCGGAGTAATTAGTTTCGCTGTCGTTTAAAGTTCTGCTGGCATACGCTATAGGAAGGTCTTTTCCATTTTTGCCTTGGCTTAAAATTGCTCCTAGTGCATAATTACTAGCGTCTGTCGTTAGAGTAAATTCCTTTTCAAAATCTGGGTATTGTAGAAGGGGCTCATTAGTCAATATATTTTTACATGTTTTAAAACATTCTATATAGTCTGGATTTTCTATGTTTATTTTTGCATTTTTCATTAAACAGTTAGTAAACGGTTTTGTTATCTTGGCGAAGTTTTTAATAAATTTTCGATAATAGCCTAATAGTCCTAAAAATCCTTTAATGTGTTTGGTGGTTTTAGGTATTGGATAGCCCTTGATTGCCAAAATCTTTGCTGGGTTGGGTTTTACGCCATCCGGTGTCACAACATGTAATAGATATGCTACTTCTTTTCTTAAAAATTGTGTTTTATCCAGCTGTACTTTAAAGTTGGCTTTGCGTAATCTGTCGAATACTTCTTTAAGTCTTTGTATATGTTCTTGGAGGCTAGTGGAATAAATTATAATGTCGTCTAGATAAACTAAACATGTTTCATTTTTTATGCCTCTCTGAATATTATTCATAATTCTTTGAAATGTAGGGGGGCTATTCTTTAGTCCAAAGGGCATTCTTAAAAATTCAAAGTGTCCCGTTTCTGTTGAAAACGCTGTTTTTTCTATGCTATTTTTATCCATTTCTACTTGGTGAAATCCTGAGGCTAAATCTAAAGTCGTAAAATATTGAGACCGTCCTAATTTGTCTAATATGTCTGTAATGTTCGGCAAGGGAAATTTATCGTCAATTGTTTTTTTTGTTTAATCCTCTAAAGTCTATTACTAATCGAAATTTTCTTTTGCCAGAAGCGTCTTGTTTTTTGGGTACAATCCAGACAGGAGAGTTCCATGGAGAAATTGAAGGTCTAATAATTTTTTGTTTAAGCATATCTTCAGTTTGCTTATTAATTTCGTTCTTGTAGATTTATGGGTATCTGTAATTCCTAGAGTATACGGGAATTTCGTCAGTAGTCCTAATAACATGTTTTATCTGATTGGTAAAGGTTAAATTGTTTCCATCAATATGAAATAAATCAGCATATTCTTTTAATAAATTTGTTACGGCGGATTTTTCTTCTAAGTTCATATGTTCCATCCTAAATTTTCATAAATCGAAATTTTACTTCCTGATTTTGTTTGTTTATAATCGAACATATTGAAATTAGCGTTCCTTTGAATTGCATCAGGTTTGAAAATATTATATTCCTCTAAAGATTTTACCTCTAATGGTTTACTTATTGTTAATTTTACATTTTCTTCCGTATTGTTTATAATAGGGCAATAGGCTTCACCCTTATGCACTGAAACTATACACTGCGGAATTTCTAATCCGTTCACTTGTTTGTGTGGTAAAATACCTTCTCCATTATGAATATTTTGTATTTTTAATTTAACTATTTGGCTAGTGCGGGCTTGTATAACATAACTAAATTGTTCCTGCTTTATTGACGTGCTGTCCGTTTTATTACAATTTCCTTTCTCAGTGTTAAAATATTGAATAGGGATTTCCTCATCACAAAGTATTAATTTATTATTTATAAAGTCTAAGCTTAATCCTAAATCTTTTATATTGTCTAGCCCGAGTAATAGGTCGAAATTCTGATGAAAGTCAAATAAATAAAATTTAATTGCTTTTTTAGACAACAGAGGTATGGTGCAGCAAAAATTTTCTTTTGAAGTGCCGTGTGCGGTGATTACTTCAAACGGCTCCTTTTTTACGCTTGTTTTAAAATTTTTCCAGCCTAAAGATTTTCGCATAAATGATCTAATACTGCCTGTGTCAATTAATATTCTAGATTTGGTGTCTGTGTCGTATATAAATGATAGCTCGTTATTTTCGCTTTGTAGATTCATTATTAAAAATCGATTCCGAGGCTTGTATGTCCTAAAAATTCGTCTTGATCGATTTTAACGGTCTCTTCTTCGTAGTTGTCTGTTAAATTTTGGGATTCTTCGAAGTACTCTTCTTTCCCGAGATCTTCTTCAAAAGCGAATGATTCTTGTCCGTTAGTCTGGTACATTGTGTAATCGTCTTTTTCGGCTCCTTGTCCGGTCATTTGATACAAATTCGTTTCTCTAGAAGGCCTGTCCGTCTGTCTAGTGGAAATACTCATAGGGGTAGGTTGATAACCCGTATTTCGCTGAGGATACTGAGGTTTAGTAGTGTTGTTGTTTGGTTGTCCCCTTTGAGGCTGACCGTGATTAACAAAAGTTGGTGGTCTATATTAAAGATTTGGGCGTTGATAAGGTTGTTTAGGTATTTGGTGGTATTTAAATTCAGTATGTATTGGTCTTCTTACGTTATGAGTTTGGTTTTTCTGAAAGACTGGTTGTTTGCTTGGCTGAGTAAACAGTTTATTATTCTTAAATTGAAAGTCGTTTGTGAGCATATTAAGTGCTTCACTAAGAGTGTTAGGGTTCTTGGTACGCATTAGTGACCCGATGGGTTCATGCAAACCCCTAAGGAGAACTCTTAAAGCTAGTTTCTGAACGTATTCTATTAAAACATCTTTAGCCATCTGCCTTTGAGGCTCTTTATTCATAAAAAATGAAATTTGTAAAGTTAGTAACCTTTGAATTTTTTCATAGAATTGAAATGGTGATTCGTTACTTTCCTGTTTTAATTCTGACATCTCTAAGTTTAATGTGAAACAATCTCTTTTGTCCGAATAAGTAATTAATAATACTTTTCTAATTTCGTGCCAATTGTAAGAGTTAGAGTTTACGACCATTTCTAGTGCTTGGCCTTTTAATTTAGAAAGAATAGAGGAGAACAGATATTCATTTTGAAAATCCTCTGGATTTTCGTTTACATAAAACTTATTTACTACCTTATCGCATATTGAAATAAATCTGTGGAGCATAGTGGGCTCTCCACTATACTCAGGAATCATATCAAGATATTCCTTCTTTAATGTTGGCGTTGCCATTTTAAAATATTATTTTCTTTAAAATAATAAAATTAAAAATCTTTTATACTTTAATTATATAAAATTAAGAGTATTTACTCTACTTTTCTTAATTCTATTTCTTACGATCTACTTACAAGTGGATCCAAAATACTTTGCTCATTTGAACAACTTTTTCACTTTTCACTTACACGATATTCACTCGTGCTCTTAATAGATCTACGCTCTATTAAGTTGTTGTAGATATTCACTCTACTAAAGTTTTCTTGATGTCGTTACAGATATGCGCTCTGTAATGAATCGAGTTTTTGCAGTATCTCGGTTAACGATTGAAATCGATAAAAATTATGTTCATTAATTCTCCCGAGATGTCCTACCGACTGCGCCAGTTACGTGTTATATTAAGCTCGAAAGGTTTTTAAAAATGATTTTATTTTTACAAACCTTTGTTAATTAAGAAACATTTAATTTTGAAATGGTTACAATAATTTAGCTTAATAAAAACATAAATTCAAATACAACTGATGTACATTCAGCTGGAGCGGAAAACGTCTGTGCGATACAGAGGCGACTTACACACTGCCGGGGCTCTGTTCTCACCACCTATATAATACAAAAGCTGCGTAAGCAGGAATTTCCCTAGCACGCATTTAATTATGAAATGTTCACATAAATTGTTTATATAACTATATGTTACTTTAATTTGTTTTATAAAGAGAAACAAGCCAAGGAGTGGTAAGGAATTATTTCAATTTTTTAATTTTTCTGCAAATATTAAATTCTTCAGTGAATAATATTAATTTTATAAATTATTAAAAAAAATATACTATTCAACAAATTAAACATCAAATAGACTTTAATTGATATGAATCTACTACAGATATTCAAGATAAAATATAATTATTTTGATGATGTTGTGTTAGGGGTAAAGGTGCTAACTAAAAAAATAATTTATGCCTGTAAATGTGTGCATACTTTACCCGCTCATAAATAAAAGAAATTGATTTTCCAATTAGCTGTCATTATTGATGATTTAGGTAAATGAAACGCAGTTTTACAGTTTCTTACTAAAAGGTTTCCAAGTACCAAACACCTCAAATAGCAGACACCCCACCCCGAGTATTATGCTAGTATAAGGAAATACTCCGCTAATTGGTTTTTCGTACGAAATCTAGGAATTCATTCCTAGGAGATCTAGGCAGGGATGTTTTACATTCTTCGGTTGACTGACCGAAATTCCTCCTAGGTTATTCTACCTTTGCAGGGCAACTGGTAAGTATTAGGGAGATATAGGAGAACGGACAGAATCAAATAGGTAATAGGTCCTAATACTTTCCAGGTAAGGAAGAGTCTCGGAGAATAATATATAAATAAAGATGAGTAACGAAGGTTGAATAATAATAAAGGAAATAAATAAATAAAAGAAGTAAAAATAAGGATAGTTGAGTATAGATAAAAGTAAAGAAGGCCCGTTGCAACACACATACACACACTCACACACACACACACTCACACACACACACACACACACACACACACACACACACACACACACACACACCCTCTTCAAGGGAGTCAATATTTATTTTACTCCCCTACCTCGCATTTCACTGGAGGTTTTTAATAAATGTCAAGAAATTAGAAACATTAAAGATATGTATGAGCTGAGATAAGAATAGAAAAGCATTTCAGCAATGAAGCCCTTTTCCTATAACGCTGTACTAAGGGCATTATGACAGCTGGGGTAAGTGGATTATAGTGTTCGTCGCTAAATGGGAGTTTGATGGCTTCCTACGGGAGTACATAATAAAGGACGAAGAAAATATTTCAAGTATATTTATACATAAAGCAACTATATAACTTGTCTCTGAAGTGTGGCGTGGATGAATGTTACAGCCGTTAATTGGGATGATTGGTGGTCCTGACGTGTAGTAAGGCCATTCAGCGCGCCAACCCATGTACATAACTAGCAATCTTTCAAGCGTTTGGAAGAAATCATAATGCTCAAAATTCATTTCCTATTTCTTGTGAGCTAAAATAGTAACAGTAAAATTTACCTAAGCGGATTAAATAGATATATTATAGGCCCAAAAAAACATAATAAATAAATATTGAGTTTGAGCTATTATTTTGGTCGTAAAGTGTTTTAATTATTTTTAGTTGCGTATTGAAAAGGAAATAAAAGTTAAACCAAATTCCAATATTTCAAATTTCTTTACGCGGAAATAAAACACCACATCATAATAAAACAACACGTGATGGGTAACATACCCTGAAATTTATAGAAATATATTCACTGTATATAAATGCTGTTAATATGCTCATATAAATTAATAAAAGTAATTAAAATAATTTATTCAAATGTTATATTATACAATATTACAAAAATACGTTATCTAAAAATAATAAAATAAAATAAATATTATACATAAATATATTATTATTATATTACAAGTAAATACATAATTACTTTAAAAGACGAAAACTAATACCGTAGCCAACCATATTCAAATTATTTAGATAAACAGTCCTATTCCTACAAATATTCAGCCCAAGACGATGTAATTATACGATACGAAAGAGGGATAGCTATATTTTCATCCGCGGTTTTCAGTTCCGTTAAAAACTGTTGGGTAATTGGCGAGAGAAAATTGCATTGGTAAGTCTCGACTTTTGCGAAATGTGATGGGCTTAACGTTTCATAAATGTCGATGAAGAATGGGAGTTTCTGTTATATACTTAAATTGTAGAAGCATTAAACATAGTCAATAATTCAAGGCAATACACGTAGAATACCTTTACTGAATTTATTATGTTTATAAATATAATACAAATAGACAACTTCTTAAATAAACTAATATTAGTTAGATCTTTATATCATTTACATATTTATTATTTCCTAATACTTTATCTTATCTACACAAAGTTTGAGACAAAAAAATGATACAATAAAGGTTCCCATTTATTTCAACTGATCCGAACACAAAAATCTGTTAAAATATTATTTGTTGAACGAATAATGCCTTAAATAAAAAACAATTCTCTCTTGCGTGGGGTAGGATTTGCGCTCATGGTATCTCACCAGATATGCATAGAGAAGAGGCAGGAACTGTTATTAGCCTACATCAATTCAGTTAATAGAACTGTTATTGGTCAAGTGAATCTGGATAGCACAAGAGGGCGTAGGGCAATAATGTGCTTACTCTATAAGCCCCTGGATACCTATTACACCCTAAGGGCAGCCAAAATCCTAGTTGCAGCGATAGGGTAGTGAATGGGAACGAGTATTGTGTAAATGTTTTATCCAATTACATGAATTTAAATCGTATCTGTGCGTGAAACTGTGTAATGTCCTTATTTGAAAATACAAATCTTGGATCTGTGTTTGAGAGAAACGCAGTCCATTTAAGAAAGTTACGAGTAAATTTGGAAATTTGAAGCTAAAGAAGTTAACTTAAATAGTTTACAGGCCTCAAGATGACGTGAGCTTTCAAGTTGGAGACTTTTTTGGTATCGTAGTATCACGTCGTTTTCAAAATTGTGTGAAGATGATCTCATACGTATTTTGTAATAATTAATAACAAACAAAAAAAATGTTTAATAAAAAAGCACAACATATGTTACTAACCCAATAAGTTTATCACAAAAAATCCCAAAATAAGACTCCAAGAAATTATAACTAACAAAGTAAGTAAACAAAGAAACAATTTAATAAACATAAATGTATTTCCAAAGAAGGAATATGTAAATATGTAACCTCCAGATAACATCTAAGTGAGGACGAACGCGTTATTAGCGTTACCCGTCATCGTGTTTGGCATTCATAAGCGTCTGGGAGAATTAATACATTTCATGTAGATCTGTTTGAAAAAAGCGACAGACGTGTAACGTCACATATCTACAGATTTACTTTTGCTACTCTTCAAAACGTTTTTCAGGGATCGAAACGTAACAAAGTTTTCAAGTTAAAGTACAGGGGGACATGTAACAGGTCTTAGGCATAATCGTTTCTCAAAGTGCGTGCGCGCGCGCGCGTGTGTGTGTGTGTGTGTGTATGAGTGTGTGTATGCGCGCACATGCACACAATGCAACTTCCCGTCACAAGATCAGTTGCTATCGCCCTCAACATGTTCGTCTGATGATATATTTACTGACGTAAAACAATTACGTCAATTTCAAAGGTCATATTTTACACGTCAATTACTTTCGTCCCCTAAGACAATGGGATAACATTTTAAAATTAACCATCCTTAATTACCCTCGGGACTGGGGGCAATAATCTACAGCCTTCACTTCCACAGGAACAATGAGAGCTTAATTTTCCGTGGCAGGTGGCTCTTCCTTGCTCCTGACAAATTACGCCCCGCCTTGGCTACAAGTTCTTTTATTATTAGAACTTTCTTTCAATTGTGGTTAATAAAGCACAATTATGCGACAAAATTTGAAAGCTATATCAGTTCCTTACAAAATAAATCGTACGACTCTTTTCACAGTC